>VDFB02029304.1:0-193879 GCA_007258455.2 Sequoia sempervirens | reverse complement strand
CATTCCCTCCATTTGCTATGCTTCCTGCTATGCTTCCAACTATGCACCCATCTTCTTGCTATATGTCCTCTTCATTCATCCCCTCCATCCCACCTATCTTCCACATCCTACCATCATATCCCATTTATCTCTCATCCCTTTATCCTTCTTTTGATCTTTATCAAAATAGGAGCACCTATCTGTGCATGCTTTGGACACCTCTTGGTATGCATTCCCTTCATATGTGCTCTATTGTATTCCTTAGTCACCCATCCTATCCTCCTCTAGTTATCTCCTCCATCTTCCCATCCATTCATCTTCCATCCCTCATGCCTCATCATATATGACATATCTAGAGTGGGGGAATCTACTTCCTTTGTAACATAGTCCTTGGAGACATCATCTATCATAACATCCCTTCATCTCCCTATCCATCTATCACAACATCCCTTCCATCTCCCCATCCTTATCTTCCTATCCATCTATCCTAGCAACCCTTTCATCTCCCAATCCTTATCTTCCTATCCATCCAAACAATCCCTTCCATCCCCCATCCCTATCTCTCTATCCATTCTTTCATGTTTATCCTCATCCCATCTGACAATATCTTGTCATCGATATCTGGCTATAGGCCTCCCTCCATGCAACACAATGCCATTTATCTCATCACCCTTACTTCTGCTTCTTTTACACATCTTTTCAATCACCTATCCTTTCTCATCATTCATCTCTCTATCATATCATCCTCCCAATTCATTTTGATGATTTGAATCACTATCCCATTCCTAAGCTTCATGTGGTAACCATCATCCTATCCAATCCAACAAGTCTATCCTATTACATCGTATCAGTCCCATCATTTTATCCCCTTATCAGTGATCATCTTTCCATCCTTTATCCATCGTTTATCTTTGATATTTAGTAAAACTATATTGCCCCTGCACTTTTGCATAGGTAAGGATGATCATTTGATATGCCGCTAAGGCATTTTGACCATTCTGTGATGGTCATCCATCTTCTATCTTCATCATCCCCTTTTTTCTTTTATCCATGGTCGATTGTCATTTGTCTTTTCCGAACTATGTTTCCCCTACACTTTCACATAGGCAAGGTTGATCATTTGATCCTCCCCTAGGGAATTTGTGTGTCATGTATTATGTCATTCATCATCAGTCACCATTGTCTTCTTTTTTCTTTATCCATAGTTTTTTCAAGAACTACAAGGGATTTATGCTTTCACGTAGGGAAGGCTAATTTATGATCAACACCCAAGCCCCTAGGTCTTTAGGGTGCGCCATTCTTGTGTCATGTCTCTTGTATTGTGTCGTCAAGCTATGTCCTTATGTAGCTAGTTTTTAACAAAAAAGATCCACTTGTACAATCAGATCTAATCAATTTTTCAATTTAGTATCCATCATCGGTCTCAACAGGATGTATCCTTCCTAACAGACCTCATCAATCCCATCCATCCCCTCGATCCTATGGCAAAGGACATTTGAAACTTGATTGCATTATTTTTATGCTTTTGGTTTTTGTTTATTAATTGAGCTCCCTATCATCACTTGTCAAGGCCACCATGATCCATCATATTATGGTGCATTTTGACTGGTTAACATAGGGGTGTATCTTGGTCTTTTATTGTTGTTTTCTACTGGGTTGTCACATGTAGTATCCACCAAAACCCCTATGATCTTATGTTATGCTAGGACATCCCTTTGTGCTTGCAGTTATCCCAATGCCTAGCCCAACCAAAGTCCTTGTCACTTTGGGGTGTTGGGATAGCCTTCTTGTCTGTTGTGCATTAGACACCAATCTTCCTTGGTCCATCATAACTTGGTGTATTATGTCTTATGTTATATCAAAACTCAGTGCTCTAAAGAAGGAAAATCATATTAGGATTGTGTTTCATGGTCATTACTGTTGCATTGCATTCACCCTATGATTTTGGCTGTGCAAATACTTCACATCTCTTTTTCTTCTCTCTTAGTTTATTTTCCCCCCTCTCCCACTTTTTCCTAGTCAGGGTGAACCTATCTTCTAGTAGGGGCAGGTGCACCCCTGTGCTAGGGAAGATATGCCCCCACGTCGAGGCAGATGCACCCCAAGCTGGGGTGGAAGCACCCCCACGGCGAGGTGGAAGTGCCCAAAACCGGGGCGGGTGCACCCCAAGCCAAGGTGGAAGAACCCACGCGGCAAGGTGGAAGCACCCCTAGCTAGGGTGGATGCACCCCAACTTGGGGCAGAAGTGCCCCCACCCTAGGGTGGAAGTGCCCCTGTGGTGAGGTAGATGAGCCCCAATCCATGGCGGAAGCACCCCAATCTGAGGAAAAAGTGCCCCTACACCGAGGCAGATGTGCCCCAACGCTAGGACGAAAGTGCCCAAATCTAGGGCAGAAGCGCCACCAAGCCAAGCGGAAGTGCCCCAGGCACCTAACTTCCTAGAGCTACCATTTACAAACCTTGCGTCCAATTGACTCTGTTCAAATGCCAATTTTCTCAGTTTTTTGTGCTCTTTCTAATGACATATAGCATGTTATACTTTTGAGAAGTCAATCAGGATCCCATTTCCTTCCCCATCTGCTTCCTCAAGGGGGCATACCATATCATTCCTCTCCATTCCTCTATCATGAGCCTTCTCCTACGAGAATGGGGTATCCCCTTTCACTTCCCTCTGTTTGGATAGCTCGCGTGACCTCCCCTATGCTGGGGCATCTCTTTTTTTGGTTGTTTCCTCTATAGAGTCATTTGCATTTTATTTTCTTCGAAACACAATTATCCTAATAGTGTTTTGAAGAGAGAAAAATGTAGATATCCAAATTTGACCATTCCATATGGTCAAATTTGTCTCTTTTTTCATCCTTTTAACTCATACACATCATCCTCTTGGTCAGTATTAATTAAATCACTCATTTAATTAATATTTCATGGTCTACCTAAAGTAAATTTAACAATTAATTACTTTACCTTGCACCTTTTCCTCTCTAAATTAAATAAATATATCAATTTATTTAATTTATTCATTTGAACTTTTTGAATAAAATCAATTTAAAATTCTTCATTTTTCTCTCTCCTTGTCACATCCTCCATAATCCCTTTCTAATATGGATTAATTTAATTAATTCATGATTAAGATGTGAATCCTCTTAATCAGGGATCAATGTCACATCCTCCTACATTTTCCACTTGCTTTTAATCTCTCATTAATTACCCTAATCAGGGATTTGTACAACCTTAATCAAAGTCATTAGCCACTTTTAGTACCCCTTTTTAGTCAACCTTTTCATTTTCCTTTATTGGCATTGACCCTCTTTCCCATGTGAGTTTTTAATTCACATTTATTCATCCTAGGTCTCTCTCCTCCCCATGTGAATTTTTAATTCACATTTTATCCTTCCAAGACTTCTCGAACATGGGACTTGCACCTCATCCACATATGACCAACTCCCACCTTTTTGGAGACCCTATCTTATCCACTAGATTCTTCCAAGCTTATGAATTTTTAATTCACATTTATTTCTCCAACCACTTTCTCTTTTCCCATGGAGATTTTTGAGGAATTCCAAAATTTGTCAAATATCACTTTCATCCTCACTTGGGGACAAGAAGTTCCTTTTTGAGGAAATCTTCTCACCCCCCAAGGTACTTGTCCTTCCTCCACATCATGTACCTCCCTTCCACCTCACTTCCACATCATCTTACCCTTATCCACTTCGCATTCCACATGTCAAGATGTCAAGGCTTGTGAGTCCTCAACAGACTATATCCCTTCATCTTGGCCTTGTTGGGTAAATCTCAACCATTGAATTCTCTAGAGAATTCAAATTTCTTTATAAATACCCCCTCCTCTAAGGCATTTACAACACTTAGTAATTTTACACCTAAATGCTGTTATTTTGAACACTCAACTCACAAGCATCTCCTCTAACTTAGCCAAGCCATTTTAGCCATTTTCACTTTCATCTAGCCATCAAAGGAGCACACAAGTACTCAAAATCAAGGGTCAACAAAGGAACTTTAGCTGCAAAGAAAAGGTATAATCATTTGCAACCCTCTTTCATTTATCTCTTTGTATTAACAATTCCTTAGGCTGATTGTTGAGGTGTTCTTTGTGTTTTTGCATCATTAGAATAGGTAAAAGTCAAAGGTTCACAGCTTCTTTGCAAATCAATTTTAGTTAGGGCTCGTTTGTTTAGGTCAAAAATTTCATTGATGGTTGCTTTAGTCAATACAACTAATGGTGAACCATCAGGCAATCTCATAGACCTAGTAGTGGGATGATAACTCTAAACCAATACTATAATCAACTCTAAATCTATAAAAACATTTGGTATAATTAACTTGGCCAAATCTAATTTGCATCAGTAGAATAGGTAAAACTCAAAGGTTCACAACTTCTTTGCAAATCAATTTTAGTTAGGGCTCGTTTGTTTAGGTCAAAAATTTCATTGATGGTTGCTTTAGTCAATACAACTAATGGTGAACCATCAGGCAATCTCATAGACCTAGTAGTGGGATGATAACTCTAAACCAATACTATAATCAACTCTAAATCTATAAAAACATTTGGTATAATTAACTTGGCCAAATCTAATTTGCATCAGTAGAATAGGTAAAACTCAAAGGTTCACAACTTCTTTGCAAATCAATTTTAGTTAGGGCTAGTTTGTTTAGGTCAAAAATTTCAATGATGGTTGCTTTAGTCAACACAACTAATGGTGAACCATCAGGAAATCTCACAGACCTAGTAGCAGAATGATAACTCTGATCCAATACTCTAATGAACTCTAAATCTATAAAAACATTTGGGATAATTAACTTGGCCAAATCTAATGCACACGGATTTGACACTAGAATCTTGCCTTCATTTTTTCATAAAAGTACTAGAAAATTTCCCACTCAGAGATAGGGATAAGGGAATCTCTACAAGCATGAGCCACATCATTAAGAAATTTCTTATTTAATCCTCTCTCAATTGCTTCAGGGAGTATATCTAGGATAGACTATTGTAAGGACCTCTTTCTAACCTTAAATTCTTCCTTTTTAGTTTTAGGTTCCTTCTTCTTGAACGGCATGATGTCCTTTTTAGTTTTAGGTTCTTTCTTCTTGGGCGGCATGATGTTTAACTATCTTATTTCTCCTATACTTTTGAAATGTAAAATTCCAGACAATCTTGTACTCGTAAAACTTAATTCACTGTTTAACTATCTTACTTCTCATATACTTCTATAATGTAGAATTCCAAACAATCTTGTACTTGTAAAACTTAATTCAAAATATTTTTGTGTACTTACCTGGGTTACGATGGTTGTAGAGCTTAACCTCCTAGAACTCCTAGCTCCTCACATGATACTTTTCGCAAACGAGTGCAGAGAATGTTGAATTCTTGGTTTAATGGCTTTTGACATTAGTCATGTCAACATTAATATCAACCTTATACCAAATATTTTTCTCATAGTTCGAGTTTGAACATGCACCATTGATTTTATAGGATCAGATGGTTGATGTGATTCGTGCATATAAACCACTTTATCGCCTCAAGTCCAATGTCCTTTTCTAAACTAGGAATGGAACCCGATGAAGACAAAATTGAAAGTATTTTATTTTATTGCCTTCATAATTTTGTTGAGGCGTGAATTTTTTTTGTATTCTTGTCCCCTTCATTTAGCCAGCCCCCCATAGATTTTTGTTTCCAGTAGCATTCTTCATGAGCAAGTATCTCTTCTAAATCTTCTTTAAGTATTTTCTCTTTATTATACATGGAGTTATCCATTCCCTTTTTCATTACCTCTTCATATATTTCAGACAATTTTGATTCAATTTAGAGTTTTTCTTAAAAAAAAAATTCTTGCTCAATTGAAGCATTCTTGTTCCCTCAAAAAAACATTATTAGTCCACCATTCTCTTATCAAATCAACAAAATTGTGGTCTCTAAACCACATAGCCTCCAATTTGAAAAGACAATTAATATTTTTTCTTTTCTTCAAAGAATGATAGAGAAATTGGGAAGTGATCAAATCCATGGAGAGCATGAATAATTGAAACAAAATCCCAAGGACAAAAAAATCAATTTTCAGTAAGTAGGAAGTAGTCAAGTTTTTCAGCTATCTGATAGAAATCCTTTCATCTGTTTGTCCAAGTGTATATGTTGTTTTTGATAGGGAAGTCATGAATATTGTTGGATAAGATAAAATTATTAAAATCATCCATCTTACTAGTTGGGGGTGTAATTCCACTAATTTTTTCAGAAGAGTTTATGATAGCAATAAAATCTCCCACAAGAATTTTAAAGGAAGGAGAATCAAGCTCAAAGCCATATAGGGTGCATGGGCCATAAATTTTGTAAATCATAAAATGAGGGTTTGATTTTAAGCACCAAGCTGAAACTTTTATCCAATTTTCTTTAATTTCAAACTAATCAAAATAACAAAGGACTTGTTCCAAAGGGTAAATAAGCCCCCTAAAGCACCAAGTGTAGGTGAGACAATAAAGTCCCAATCATTCCAAGAACTAAAGGTTTCTTTATCAAATTGAACATATATTTACTTCCTTGAAGCAAAATGATTTATGAGAGTGTGTCAAATAGATGATGTTTTATTAAGCATTTTTTGTTAGAGGCATTTAAGCCCCTAACATTTTAAGAGAGAACCCTCATTGCCCTCAAGGAGAGAGTCCCTCTCTCCTCTTCCTTTCAATTCTTTCCAAGGATTTAGTCCCCATAGTAGAATCACACTACCAAAATTGCAGGGGGTACTAAACCCACCCAATTTCTTAAAGGCTAAACGAAGGTTCATTTCCATACTAGATTGGAGCCCTAATAAAATTTCTATATTTGTCTTCTCATTGGATTTCTATCCCCTTTTAGTTCTAGGAAAAGTTGATGCCTTAAGGTAAGATTCAAATTGTGATATGGGAGGGGAAGAAAATGAATTCAAGGTGACAAAAGCAAAAGGAGGAGGAGATAAGATGGTTTCAGTAAACTTTAGTTTTCTTTATTATGCTGATTGAGTAATGGGAGGTATGGGAGAATTCATTTCTTAATAATTTTCTCCCATAACCTCATTTGTAATTTCTTCAATTAAATCTTATGTTTCCTTAGTCATAGCCTCATTAAAAAAATTTATCAAATCATCCTCAGAACCATTAAGGATGTTTTCAAAGTATTTAATATTTCACTTCGAGAGATAATGGTCCCTATTAAGGGTTTGATAAGAACAATTTTGAGTGTCAGAAAGGGAGTTAACATTGTTCAAAAGAAAATTCGAAGAAGAGGGTTTCGAGTCAGGGCTTAAAATAAGTTGGGAGTGTATAGGTTGACTACTTTCATAAATATGGTTAAGATCTTGACTACTTGTAACAGAAGTCTAAAGAGACTCAATATGATTTAAATAAAAAGGAGGGGAGGTAGGAAAATGAGAATTATAAATTGGTTGGTTCAAATCTAGAGCCCCCAAGAGTGCAGAAAGATCCATATTTTCAGCTTTGAAAAAAAGTCAATATCTATAATTAAGTTTTCCTCCATCCATACTGATTTCTCCCATGTTACATGTTGAATCGAATCCCCATTATTAGTGTAAAAATGGATTTTAAGAGGGAGGGAAGATGGTTTATTGATCAGAGCCAAAACCCTAATGGAGGGTTTTTCATTTACAATAATGAATTCACTTTTACAGAAATCCCCAAAGTGTTTAATGATTTACTTGATGGAGGAAATCTCAAAAAATTCAATTTGAAGAAATGGTAATGAAAAAAAAATAGGAAGAGGGCACAAACTTAGGGTTTCCAAAGACATATTTTCTTTCCAGTCAAGAGTCCCAAGGAAAGTATTCCCAAGCCAGTATGGACCTTTTCCCATTACTCTGCCTTTTATAGTGGGATTCTTAAATAATACAAAGAAAGATGAAGCATAAACCATAAATAAATAAAAATATTCATACCATTGTTCCTAAATCCAAGCCCAAATTTTAGAAAGCAGCTTATCTTCACTCCATAGTTGCACAAAAAAACCATTTTGTGCACAATCTTCATACTAGTTTTCTAAATGCAAAGTTATTGTTGGGAACGACTTCCATTCTCATTCCCAAGTAGTCGTTGCCTCGGTATCATGTAAACCAAAGTCATTCCCTTGTTGGGAATGGAAGTTTTAATGGTTCCCTAAGCTTCTGGATTTTTCTACTCCTCCAAAACCAAGGGTTTGTTTCCCTGTTCTCTCATAAACCTACTCTAGTTCCCTTGTTGATTAGAGTGTCATTTCCAATTATCATTGTTTCTTTGGTGTTGTAAACCCCTCTGATTTTGATGGAAATTCCCTTTTAGAGTACATCCAAAAAAGGAATGAGCACTTGGAGAAGGGAGATAATAGTCCTATTGGTTATAATTCTACATTGACTTTGACCCTCTATGATTATTATGTTGTTGAAAGTTCATGGTTGGGTGAGAAAAATCTTGTTGGAACCTAAATTTCTGAACGGGCCATAATTACTCCTTTGATAAGATGAAAGACCATTTTCGAAAAACCCAAAATTTTGGGTTTCCAAAATTCCCTTGTCCCTAGGGTTAAATTGAGGATTCCTTTTACCAAAGAAAAGATCTTTCCCAAAATGAGATGCATTCTAATAATGTCGCTACTTACTAGAATGAGGGTTCTAACCATGAAACGAGGGCCTAGATGGATTTACATCATCTTCCTAGCTAACCCTTCTGCCATGTGTTTCACACATTATGTTGAATATTTTGAGAATTTCAATGCTTACCAAAATAAGGATTGTTGTAGGTTTTGACAAATGGAAAATACAAGAGTGTTGAGAACAGAGTAGTAACAAACAGAAACAAAGAAATATTATCAATTGTCACATTTCATGCTCCAAGCTACAACCAGGGCTTATTGAATTGAAGAAATCTAGTTACAAAGAATGGAGTGTAGTTTAAAAACTGTAGTGAGAAACTATACAAGCATCATTACAAGACAACGAGTTGTACAAAAAATCACAACTCAATAAAGACCTGCTTTTGGCTTTATTTTTATCGTAAGAGTTCAAAAGGAATTTCACAACTATGGTAGCATTTCTTTTATGCTATCATACTATTGAAGTTTCTATTTAGCAAAAATGAATAGATTGATTATTTCTTTTTTGTTGTATTTGATATTTTCTATGATTATGATTGTTGATCAAGATTTTTTTTTAACCTATAGACATAGCCCTTACATCCTCCCAAATATAATCAACTGTTGTTTGCATGTTGTGTTGATAATAATATATATTTTTTTAATTCTTTCAAATGCATGATAAAAATGCATATTTACCCAATAAAATAGTTTTAGTTTTTTATTAGATCAGTTGTCTTTAAATATAGTTTTTAATAGCTGATCTCAAATGCATAATATAATATAGTCTTTCTCAACAACTTGGTTATTCACCCATTTCTAAGCAGATATAATTGTTTTTCATTGAATCAATTGTATATGATTATTATTTTAGTATAATGTCTATGCTATAATTATCATCTTTCAATGATATTGCTGATTTAACACATTTCTTTTACATAGTAGATATAATTGTTTTTCATTCAACTAGTGGTATATGTTTATTTTTCAGTATAATGTCTATGCTATAATTATCATCTTTCAATAATTTACTAATTTAACACATTTCTTTTACATAGGATATTAGTTTTATCTACACAGTCATGAAAACAATCTTCAGTTTTTTAGAAGATAATTTCATATATCTTATACAAAATGGAAGGTTTATATCTTTGAAATTCATCTAAAATGGGAAGTTCATCCTGCATTTCCTTGAGGTTCCTTGAATTATAACAAGAAAATCAGTCACTAGAGTTTTTGATAAAGGTGGGAAAGAGAGGTGGGTTTGTTTAAATGAGAGTAAAATTCCTGTAAGGATTGTATTTGCATCACTGACTCTCATTGCTCTTCATATTATAATTTACAATGGTTTAAAGTCATAACTTCTAACAAACAATTGTTACATCATGATTTATTTTTCATTGTTCTTCTGTATTTCTTTCTATCAATAATAAATTGAGTTGCATTGTCATCTCTATAAATAGATTTTTGTTTTATAATATTTTTAATTAAATATTATTAAAATAAATTTTAATAATATTTTTTAATTAATTATTAATAAATATTTTATCACACTAACAAATTAAAAAAATAGTTCCATAAGGGAAGGCAGAAGGAAAATCTCTCTTTAACTTTTCTATGACATATCCTTACACTCCTAAAGGTGCAAGTGCTAATATAATTCAGATCTTATGTAATTGCTATATCTTTCCAAAAGGTATTTATTAAGTGTTTGTATGTTTTTTCCTATCTTGTTTTTTAGACCCATTATATTTGTATTTATCAAAAGTTGACTGGAAGGTAAAAAAAATTCCAAAATCATGAATATAATATTTTGATATGATAAAAAATAGTAACATAATAAACTGTAGAAACATTTGATTTGATCACTCTGAAAATTTTATATGTTTTAGCAAGCAGTGAGAGATTTTTCTCTAGAAGCTGTAGTTGCAAAAGGCTTATATCAATACATTATTTTTCTCTAGAAACTATAGTTACAAATGGATTACATAAAGTCCTGAAAACAATATATAAAAGCCAAAAAATGATTTACAGTATGAAAACTCACAATTGTCAACTGTATGTGCATTCACGACATAGTAGTCTTCCTTGGATTTTCTATTGATCCAGTAGGAGATGGCCCTCTAAAACAAAAAGTAACCTCATCTCCAGTACAACAATGAAAATGAGTTGGGTTAATGCTCCTTCTTTTTAAATCAACACAAACTTTACACAAGCCTTTCTAGTGATCTCCTTGATTGGTAACTAGAAAATCCTGAGGTGGGAACTGGACTTGAGGCTTATTTGATGCCTTGAGAAATGGAACTCCATTGCCTACAAGTATAACTCTTTTTATGATGCCTTGAGAAATGTTTTCGCTATGTCTCAACTAATTGAAGTGAAGGCAAGAGGCAAAGGAGCATAACATATAACTAAAACTAACTCAACATTGAATAATAGTGAATTGATAATAACACACATACAAATAACTCAGAAACTAAAATAAATAATTACAAATGACTCAACACTAAATAATAGTAAACTAATAATAGCACACCTTTTTTTTTCATTCTCACTTCTTCATAATAATAATAAACTTCCTTACAAAATATACCCACCAAAAAAACACCATGAAAATTCACCATGAAATAGCTGAAATAAATGTCATAAATTACATGTCTAGTAACATCTAATTCACGTTTATTTATTTATTTATTTATTTTCGCTAACTCCAAAATGTCTTGCTCTGCTCTAAAAATTTCCAGCACCTAGCCTGCAAAAGTGCATGGTGATTTGGGTGGTGATGTTTCATCAGGTTCTACTTGCTCACACCAACCCTTGGGTGAGGCATGCAGACCTTGGCCTTTGCATGGGAACCTTCTGACTTCGGTGGCTCACAGTTGCTCTGACTCGGTGGCTGTGAACCCTCAACTTGATTTCAAGGTGGCCCTAGGTCTTGATGCCCATGCTGCGATGGTTGGCAATACACCACCTGGTTCTAGCTCACCATTGAATGATACTTGCCAGGTCCATTCTCCCTCATGCCTCTCAACATTCCTCATTTTCTTTTTGTTGCTCTAATTCAATTCCTAAATTTTTTTTGGACAACATTGCCTATGATAGAGAGGCGTACTTGATGGAGCATGCCCTAATTTGTAGATTCATGCAAATCTGGCCAAAATTAAGCGACCTACACACATGGATAAGTAATAATTGGAAAGCACACATGCAGGATGAAATTAGTATTTACCTCTATGCAAAGGGGTTATTCATTATGGAATTTGAATCAATGGAAGACAAGGAACTAATACTTAAAACTGGTCTATGGTTCTATCAACACGATTTCCTTTGCATCAAGCCCTAGTTTCCCTCCTTTGATCCACAGTTTGAGGCATTTTCCTCTTCTTTTCTCTAGGTAAGATTGCCATATTTACCTCTACAATTTTGGGAGATTGGGTGTTTGAAAGCCATTGCCAATGGCTTGGGAAAGTACTACTGCATTTCTAAAGAAACAATCAATTACAAAAGCTCTACCTTTCCTCGTTTTTGTGTCAAATTTGACCTACCCAAAGGCCTTCCCACTAAAATATCTTTAAAGGTTGGAAATAGGCACTGGAGACAACCTATTGATTATGAAAAGATCCCATTTAGGTGCAAAAAATTCTATTCAATTGCTCATAACACCTCCTAGTGCAATAAGAAGCAAACCTGTGCGCGTGGCAACTGTGATATAAATCAGCCCACGTGGTGGATTGGGGCTGATTCTAGCCATTATGTCATTACTCCAAATGTTGTAGGTGACTCACCTCGCTCCAATGCTAAGCATGGGTTACTCTTTGTTTCTTCCCCCTCAATGGCCTGTCCCACCCCGATCCAAGAATGTATACCTGTTGTGAGTCCAGTGGTTGATAATGCATCTCCTCATCACATTGTGAAGCTTGAACCATTATCGAAGATTTCTAGTTTGTAGTCCTCTAACACTAGGGGGATTTCTACTTGTTCAATGGGTGATAGGTGGTCATTGGAAGACAATTACAATGAGCAGGAAACCACATTTTTGCCTAATCAGCCTTGGACAGAAGTAAAGAAGAAAAAGTCACTCTCTTCAAGTCTCAAACACTCAATGCCTTTATGTTCTTCCTTGGTCAAGGAGAAAAGTCGAATCTGAGTATTAAGGTGCACTCCCAATTTTAGGCTATTGTAGTTCTTGGTGCTGGTAAAATTCATGTTTTGTTCATCTAGTAGGATTTTTGGTCAGTACAATTGTTGGCTTGTCGCACTCCTTGTGGCAAGGGCATGCCTTTATTTTTACTTTTTATGTGGTTCTTATATTATGGAAGCTACCCCCTTGGTAGCACTTACCTATTAAAAAAAAAAAATCTAATTCACGTCAAGTGAAAAGTATTTTTAATCCTAAAAACAATTAAAACCCTATTAAATATTGTCCTTTAAAACATTAAATTCATGATAAAATATTCATGCTAAAAATCTTGTCAAAAATACACTTCACCACTCGACCGCCAAGAGGAAATAAATGGGTCACGAGATTGCGGTAGAAATTTCTCTACTACACGCTATGGAAGATGACCTCATGGGATAGTGGTAGAACCACAGTACCACACAAAGAAAAATATAGGCCTGCAATATGGTGGTAGACATCACTCTACCGCAAGCAATGGAGGAGATGCCTACTAGACAGTGGGGTCACCACTACACCACACGAGAGATGAGAGGAGGACAAGAGGAGGTTGTGGTAATGCGAGAAGAGGCATAGAATGCACATAGGAAGCAGAAGTTGGAATTATTTCCAACACTCCCCCTTAATTACAACTACTTCCATCAATAATTCCCAAACGATCTCTCTAATAGATGAAGTTGTCTTTTCCTAGTACTTTGGTAAAAATATTTGCACACTGTTCCTAAGACCTGAAAAAATCTAAGAAGATATCACCATTGTTGATTAACTCTCTGATGTTCAGTGATATCTGGTATCAATGTGTTTGCTCCTTTTGTGAAAGACTAAATTTTTCAATAATGCTATGGCTGAATTGTTATCACAATATATTTTTGGTGCCTCTTCTTGTTTTTGTTTCAACTCTCTCAATAGTCTTCTCATCCATACTACCTAACATGAGGCACTTGTGGCTACTACATACTCTACTTCTATTGATGAAAGAGTGAAAATTAGCTAGTTTTTTTAAGCCTGTGATACTACACCAGTCCTAGAATGAAAAATGTAACCAAACGTGATTTTCCTGTCATCAATATTTCCAGCATAGTCACTATCATTATACTCAATCAAATTGAACACGTTTGAAATTGAATATTGGATGCCAAAATTCTTTGTTCCATTTATATATCTCAGAATTCTTTTTCCAGCTTTCAATGTGTGTCTTTAGGAGCTTCCATAAATCTAGAAATCAAGCTTACAACATACATTATGTCTGGTCTTGTGGCTGTCAAATACATGAGAATGACAACAAGTCTCTTATATAAATTTAGGTCTACATTTATTTTCCTTTGTCATCCTTGCTTAGCTTCAAGCCTATAACAATTGGTGTTTGTGTTGATTTACAATTTATGATATTAAACCTCTTCAAAATTTCATTTGCATACTTTGATTGGGAGATGAAAATACCATTTTCATTTTGATTCACTTCAATGCCTAAAAAGTATTTCATGAGACTCAAATATTTCATTTCAAATTCTTTCTTCATAGCTCCTTAAATAAACAAATCAATTGATAAATCACCTGTGAATATTAAATCATCAACATAGAGGAATACAATCATAATTTCACTTTTTTCATTCATCCTAGTGTACAATGTAGGCTCGTTGTTTCATCTAATCAAACCATTCTATAATAGATATGAATCAATTTTTCTATACCAAGCTCTTGGAGCTTGCTTGAGAGCATACGACACTTTCTTCAGCTTGTAGACTTCATCTTCTTGACCCAAAATCTCATACCTAGGTGGTTGTTCCACATAAACTTTTTCTTCAAGATAACCATTCAGAAAAGATGATTTCACATCCATTTGATGAACTAACCATTTTTTTTGTGTTGCAATGGCAAGAATCATTCTTACAATGTCAAGACATGCTATAGGTGCAAATGTTTCATTGTAATCAATTTTGGGCTATTGTGAATAACCTTTTTCCACTAATATTGCTCTATGTTTTTCCACTTCACCATTTGCATTTAATTTGGTTTTGTAAACCCATTTCACACCTATTACATCCTTGTCTTTGGGAAGACTTACTAACTCCCATGTTTGATTCTTTTCAATTGCATGAATTTCTTCATCCATTGCACATATCCATTTATCATCCTTAATTGCATCCACAAAATGAATTGGATCTTCAACTCATGAATAAAATACAAAAAGAGACATTTGATCATTATTATTCTCACCTTCATTTTGTTTATATATATCCCTTATACTTCTATTTTTTTGTCTTCTAGTTGTAAGTGGTGTTTGTTGTCCTAAACATGAAGTTGCTCTTATATTCGATGATAGCATCACTTTTGGACCACCTTTTTGAGCTTGAACGGGTGTTGAAGGAATTACATTTGTAGGAACATTTGGTGGTACAAAAAATTCATTTTCCTCTTTTAGAATACTTGCTGATACATTGAATATTTTTTCTTTGCTTCCATCCCATGCTTCATCTTCTACAAACTGTACATCTCTGTTGATTATGACTTTCTTATTTGTTGGATTATAAAGTTTATAAGCCTTGGATTCATCACTATATTCAACAAAGATACATTTTTCTCCTTTGTTATCTAGCTTCCTTCTTAATTGATCAGGCACATGTGCATATGCCACACAACCAAAAACTCTCATGTGAGTAATATTATGCTTTCTTCCACTCCATGCTTCTTTAGGAATGATATTCATAAAACTTTTTGTTGTTCACCTATTTATTATATAATCTACACATGATTAGCTTCAACCCAATATTATTTTGGTAAATGTTTGGCTTTCAACATACTTCTAGCCATTTCCATGATTGTTCCATTTTTCCTTTCAGCTACCCCATTTTGCTGAGGTGTGTATCTAGTAGTAAACTGCTTGTGAATCCCATGATCTTTGCAAAATTTAAAAATTCTTTTGAAATATATTCACCTCCTCTATCTGTCCTCAATGCTTTAATGTAATACCCACTTTGCTTTTTAACAATAAACTTGAGTTGTCGGAAGAAATCAAACACTTCATTCTTGTTCTTTAGAAAATAAACCCATGCTTTCCTTGAATAATCATCAATAAAATTCAAAAAACAAAGACTACCACCAATTGAGAGTGTTTGCATAGGTCCACACAAATCTGAATGTACAATCTCCAAAGGGGATTTTACTCTAGTGGACTTTCCTACAGGAAAAGCTTCTCTATGTTACTTTCCTAAAATACATCCTGCACATAATCTTTCAAGTTTTTCTATTAGAGGTAATCCCTTGACCATACTTTTCCTATGAAGCAAATGTAGACCTCCAAAGTTAAGATGCCCAAATCTCAAGTGTCATAACTAGTTTTCATCCCTTACTTCTACTTGAAAGATAGTTTATATGGTTGTTGTTTATTGTGCTTGTGCATAATCTATATTCAAATCTGGCCAAATCTTCAAAGGAAACATTGTATTACTCATCATTTTGACCTTAGCAATGAGCTGATTACTTGGGTATTTGTCTAAAATTGTCCACAGTCCATTTTTGAAAGTTACTTTATACCCTTTTTGAACAAGTTTTTGTATACTCATCAAATTGTGTTTTACACCAAACACCAAATACACATCTGAGTTATATTTTTGCTCCCCCTATTTAGTTAGAATGTTGACATTTCCCTTTCCTTTGACTAACACTTTATTGTCATTACCCAATGAAACATCAGATTTAACATTTTCATCTAAACTTGAAAACATTTCTAAATTTCCTATCATATGGTTGCTATAGCCTAAATCTAAAAACCAAACATCTTTTTCAGTTGCTTGTGCAACATTACATGCCAAAAACATTGTCCTCTTTTTTGATTTCTGATCTTGACTTTCTTTTGTAAAAATTTTATTTTGTTTACTAGAATCATACCATTTCTTTCGACACTCATTCATAGAGTGCCCAAACTTTTTACAATAGTGACACTGGATTTGAGACTTATCATACCTTTGTCCTTGTGACAAATTTTGAGATGAACATTAGAGTGGGTTTTGGCTATTGCCTCTTCCACTTGAGCTTGAAGGGCTAGTTCTTCCACCCCTATAAAATTTTCTTCCTCTTCCTCTGAAATTTTATCTTCCTTTGCCTCTTCCTTGGATAATTGAAGCTTGTGACTTGAAGGCATGCTCCAATGATGTATTTGGAGACCTACTCAACCTCTGTTCATGAGAAATGAGAGATGCATGGATCTCATCAATAGAAAATTCTAAGAGGTTCTTTGTTTCCTCTATGGTTACAACAATAGACTCAAATCTTATGGGAAAACTCCTTAAAATTTTCTCAACAACTCTAACATCTTCTAGATTCTCACCATGAGATCTAATTTGGTTCACCAGTCCAATAATTTGAGTAAAGAAACAATCTACAGTAGCATTTTCCTTCATATACATTGTTTCAAAATCTCTTCTTAGCATTTGTAGCTTTATTGTTTTCACCTTTGCCATACCTTGATAGGTTGTTTGGAGAATATCCCATTCTTGCTTGGAATTTGTTGCTACTAAAATCCTTGGAAAGATGCTCTCATGTAATGCTTGAGATATGTAAAAGAGATCCTTTGAGTCCTTCTTGTTATCTCTTAGCAAATCTTTCTCTGCTTGTTTCAAAACATTATATGCTATTGCATCACTTGGCACTGGATAGCCATTCTCAACTAAATCCCAAATATCTTGAGAACAAAATAGTTCCTTTTCATGGTGATTTCCCAATAATCATAATTTTTCACATTAAACTATGGTATATGTGGGTTATTCAAGCTTGTGCTTGTTGTCATCCTTTCACTGAGACTTTTAGAAACAACCCTCTTACTAATGACCTTACTTTGATAAACTTGCTCTGATACCATGTGAAGGCTAGAGCTAGAGGAGCATAATAGATAACTAAAATTGACTCAACACTGAATAATAGTAAACTGATAATAACACACATACAAATAACTCAGAAACTAAAATTTGCATTCATTCAAAATATAATTGTTTTCACAGAAAGAGGTACTACTTTGTTTCACCACAATTTTGCTTCTGCAGAGCACACCTTTTTTTTTTGTTCTCACTTCTTCATAATAATAATAAACTTCCCTACAAAGTATACCCATCAAAAAACACCGTGAAAACTCACCAGGAAAGAGGTGAAATAAATGTCATAAATTAAACCTCTAGTAACATCTAATTCACATCAAGTGAAAAGTATTTTTATTCCCAAAAAATAATTAAAACCATATTAAATATTGTCCTTTAAAACATTAAATGCCCAATAAAATATCCATGCTAAAAATTATGTCAAAAATACACTTCACCACTGTTGAGAGGAAATAAAGAGGTTTCAGAACTATGGGAGAAACCACTCTACCGCATGTTGTGGAAGATGACCTCGTGGGATAGCTGCATTACCGCACAAAGCAAAAGAGAGGCCTACAGTATGGTAGTAGACACCGTTCTACCACAAGCAATGGAGGAGAGGTCTCTAGGACCATAGGGTCACTACTACACTACACAAGAGAGAAGAGGAGGCTGTGGTAATGCGGGAAGAGGTCTGGAACACACGTAGGAAGCAGAAGTTGGAATTATTTCCAACATGAGGTAAGGTGTTGCAAAATTCTCCATTATTAGCCATAGACTAAATTCCTTGAAAAACTTGCACCTCTCTAACCAGTGAATTCCTTTTACAAATTGAATCCCTATTTATTATGTGACTTCCCTTCTTGAATTTAGCTTATATTATTCTTTTTATTAAGCTTTTTTTTAGTAGTCACACTATTTTTAGCATTTTTTGTGGGAATGCTCTACTTTGAGGTTTTTCAAAGTTTGTACATGTAATCTACATGTCTAAACAAATATCAAAACTAATTATTATTTCTTAATGGTAGTTTATTAAATATTAATAAAAAATTGTGTGGTTTAGTCTTCTACATGCGAACTCTAATGTGTCAATGAATATTGCCCATGAACTAATATCCTATAAAGATGTAACTTTACATGCTCTTTAATTTAAGATGTCTTTGTGTAATTTCATGATTTACCATTTTCTAGATTTTGTGATAATGATGTCATGCCCTAAACTTACTCTTAGGAAAAAAACTCAATTATCAAATTTTTTTTCTTACATTATAACAAAGATTTTCATTAAAACTAATAACATTATTAAAGTTAAATCTTCAATCATTATATTAATATTATTTCTTCTATTTAAAAATAATAATATTATCATTTTCAAATCTAAATTTAACATTAATAATATTGTCTCTATTTGCATGACATAATTGGAAAGGAGGAGGAGTTCTGGAGACAAAAATCTAGAGCTCTTTGGTTATCAGCAAGAGACAGAAACAACATGTACTTCCATCCATCGGCATCAAAACACAGAGCTGTAAATAGAATATCTCAAATAGAAGTGAACAAAACTAGGTATGAGGAGGAGGAGGATATTAGAAAGCAGGCGAGCTCCTTCTTTAAACATCTTCTCTCGACAAGTGATGAAATAAACCAAAATGAGCAGGATCAGTTAGTTGAAGCTATACCAAGAATTATCAACTAGGAAAACAACTCTTTTTTGACAGCTATCCCCACCGATGAGGAAGTTAAGCGAGCTATCCTTTCCTTTGATGGGAGTAAAGCTCTAGGTCCTGATGGTTTCCCTTTATTTTTCTTTCAATGGCTCTGGGAGATTGTTGAAGAAGATGTGGTAAATGTTGTTAAAGAATTTTTTGGATCCAGAAGTCTTAGAAAAGAATTAAATGCTACCTTCTTGGTTCTTATCCCCAAGAAACCTGGAGCTAATAATTTTTAGGCTTTTAGGCCTATAATTCTTTGTAATCCTTTATACAAAATCATCTCTAAGGTCTTAACCTCTAGATTTTTAACTTTTTGCTTTCCTTCATTTCTCCTCAACAGAATGGCTTTGTCACTGGTAGAAAAATTCTTGACTCTATTGCTATGGTACATGAGAATATTCACTCCTTAGTTGAGTCGAAGACTGAAGAATTCTTATTAAAGCTTGATATCTCAAAAGCCTATGATAGAGTTGACTGGATTTTCTTATTTAAAATCTTAAAGGCTTTTGGTTTTTGTAACAGGGTTATCCAATTGGTGGAACAACTTGTGTCCACGGCTTCCATATTGATTATGGTTAATGGATCCCCCACCTCTTTTTTTTAGAGCACCAAAGGTCTAAGGCAGGGTGATCCTATCTCTCCTATTTTATTCACTATTATGGCTGAAAGTTTAGGCAGGAATCTAAAAAAATTGGTCGACTTTAAATTTATTTTTGGTCTCAAACCTTCCTCAGGAAATTTGGTGTGTTCCCATCAACAGTTCGTTGATGACACTATGCTTATGGGTCAAGCTACAGTGTCTAAAGGAAAATATATAAAACAGTTGCTTGACAATTACTGGAGAGCTTCAGGACAGCTGATCAACAATCAAAAAAGCTCTCTATTCTTCTTCAACACTTCGGATCATAGATAGGCTAAAATTTCCATAATTCTAGGTTGCAGGGTGGAATCCTTTCCTACCACCTACCTTGGTCTACCCTTAAGCTTGAAACCTCCTGAGTCTTTCTAGCTCTCACTAGTTGAAAGATTCAGCAAGAAGCTTGTGGGCTGGAAAGGAGCCCTACTAAGTCAAGCCGAAAAACTTCAGCTCCTCAAAGCCTCTCTCTAGAAACTACCTATCTATGCCCTGAGCCTATTTAAGATTCTTGCTAAATTTTTTGATGCCATTGAAAAAATTAAAAAAAGATTTCTTTGGTCGGGTGTTGAGGAAAAAAAAAAACTTCCCTTAATTGGTTGGAATCTGGTTTGTAGACCTGAAAAGGTCGGAGGAATTGGTTTAAGAAGAATTAGAACAGTCAATAAAATCCTCTTAGCTAAGCAAATCTAGAGAATCTCCTCTTCTTCTAGGGAGTGGATTGATATTCTAGCTAGCAAATATTTAGAAAACAACTGCTCCTCCATTATAAATAAGGATCTGCACCTTCTTCACAAAGGGTCTACATGCTGGAATAATATAATCAATGGAAAAAAGATTGTGGATGATGGTATTGGATGGCAAGTGAGAAATGGTAATCACACTAGATTCTGGGAGGACAGATGGCTTTTTTAGGAGCCCATTATAAAAATCAACTCCTTCAATGAATGGGTAGAGATTTGAAGGCACAATTTGGAACTTATGTGAAAGATTACAGAGTGAATGGTAATTGGGTGGACTTGTGCAGTGTTAGTCAGGCTTTGGCTCCTATCCAGTCTTCTCTGCTGGCAGTTAGACTTAGTTCTAAGTAGCTAGATGATCGTGCAGTTTGGATAGATGAACCATCTGGCAATTTTTCAGTGTCATCTACTTTTCCTAGGATTACTTATTCTCTGGACCATCCTCCCTTCTAGTCTAAAGCTTGGTTCAAATATTTGATACCTAAAATTAATATCTTCTTCTGGATCCTTCTCCAAAACAAGGTGCTCACGATTGATAACCTGTGTAAATGCGGATTTCAAATTCTTAATAGATGCTTTCTTTGTAAGATGGAGGCTGAATCTGTCCATCATTTATTCCTTCATTTCTCATTTTTTGCTTCTATATGGGAAAAAATTATCAGGTTATGGAACCTTCCTTGGGTTTTCCCTTCATCCATTGAAGACTTCTTCCCTCAATGGAAAGCCCCAACAAGAAATCCTACGCTCGGGCTTTTATGGGATTTATCCTTCACTCATGTTGCTTGGGACCTCTGGAAAGAATGCAACAATAGAATTTATAGGGGTAAAGAAGCCTCTATGGATATTGACCTTGATAAAATTGTCAAATCCTTGAAGGAAAATCTCAATGCCTTGGTTCATAAGGACAACATGCCCATGAAAGTTGAGCATTCACTCTATGACCTAATTGTTGCTAAGGATTGGAACATAAGTCTATATTTGTCTAGAACTATAATGAAGGCCAAGAAGGACAGAGAGGGTGTTTGTTGGTCTTTTCTGCCAAATGGTTGGATCAAAGCTAACTTTGATGGTGCGGCTAAAGGTAATCCAAGGGCGGCAGGCTGTGGTGGAGCTATAAGGGATTCCTTTAGAAATTTCATTGGAGTGATTGCCTCTCCTCTTGGTTCCCAAACAAATCATCTAGCGGAGGTTGCTGGTGCTTTTCACATGATAAATTTAGTCCAAATTCTTAACATTAAAAATCTGTGGCTTGAAGGAGATTCCAAAAACATAATCGACTGCCTCTGTGGCAAGTCTCCCCCCTCGTGGACCATTAAATCATGGGTTAAGGATGCCATATTGACTCTGGTTAAATTTGAAAAAGTTAAAATATCACATGCTTATAAAGAAGCCAATGTTGTTGCATATTTTTTCACTAATGAAGGAGTTAGGAGTAAAGATGTGGGTACCTAGCTTAATACTAGTGATCTAAACTCTAATGTCTACACCCTATTAAATTATGATAAATCACATGGAAAAGCGACGTGTTATCCCTTTAATGAGGACAGGTTGGATCTTTCACATCACAATCATTAGAGTGCATGGGACCGAGCCCAGTGGCTTAATCTGCAAGAAAGCTCTACACGCTTTGTGGGTTCTTAGATTTGGCAGGGCCAATTTTAGTAAAGCTTTCGTTTGGGTCTACCCCACTGTGTTGGCTGAAATGGGAGGAGATAGAAAGCGAATTGAGCTGGATAGCTATAATACACACATGAAAAATGCCAAGGCTTGGAATAAGGTTAAAAGCGGAGGGTTGCTTCCTTTCCTAGAGAAGATCCATGGCTCTAACTATGAGGCTACGGATCTCTTTGTTAAAAAGTGGAATAATGGAAGCTTGACCCTGTTTGGTAGGAATGTGGAGCTCAGCGAAAATCATATTGCTGATGTTACGAGATTATCTACTGAAGGGAAGAAGTTCTTCAGGGACAAGTCTTTTTCTGATGAAGCTATAATCAGATTTCCTAAAAAGGACAAAGAAAGGCCAAGTCTGGTTAAAATTGCAAATAGCTACTTTGATGCAGACACCATAAAGGCCATTTGGAGAAAGGTTTTGTGGGTCATCATGGAGTACATTATGGTGTATGGGCGCTTCACCAGAGTCTATGGCTACCACTTTTCTCTTCTCAACCACTTCCGATATAAGGTTAGGGTCTCTCTTGCCTATTAACTTTTCTATTCCTTGAAGAAAAGCTTGGAGGATAATAAGAAAAACCCTAAAAGATTCCCCATCCTTCACACTGGGTTAATAAGGTTGATTGTTGAAAATTTCCAAAAAATGCCTGCCCCCGCTATTCTGTAAACTATCCCTGATTCTGAGAGTGACGACACTGATCCCAGTGGCTCAGAGTATCTACCTAACTCTAGTCCAGCTAGAAAAGTCCTTAGCTTGCACGCTGTCCCTTCTGGGAATTCTAGTAAAACCCGTGCTAAGCTTAAGCCTGATAGCCCCTCCCTTAAGAACAGCTCTATTGATAAGAAACCCTAGGCCAAAAGCCTTGTTTCCTATTTTGAAGAATCCTCTGAGTCCAAGGAGTCTGATGCCAACAAAACTAAGCTTTGTGTTGAACCTCTACCAGATAAACATACTAATGATTACTCCCCTGTTATTCCTAACCCTGAGAAAACTTGTCCTAATACTGGAAAAAAGCCCTCTTTGGATGTTCTGAACCTTGTGAAAACCAATTTTGAGTCCCACATCAAACTCTTGGAATGGACATTCATTGAAATTAATGAGTTGAAAATAAAAAATTGGGCCCTTCAAAGCAAGATTGAAGAGTTGGGTGCTAAGATTGCAGAGATTAAAAAGAAATATGTGGATCACAGTAATAGAAATATAGATTCCAAGGTTAAGAACATAAGGAATACCATCGAAATTGTTGCTGAGCAAAACAACCATATGGCAAGACACAATGCCATTATCATTAACGCGATGACTAAAAAGCTAGATAAATCCCAATAGGGTTCTTTCGTGGTGGATCTGGAGGAAACAAAGGATAAAAGCTAGGAGATGGATGCGGGAATTTCCAGAAGAACCAGAGCCAATCTAAAGCGCAAGGTCCCCCCTACTTTGAAGATGATTCAAACTTTTAAAAAGGGAGTCAATGATATGTAGAATCTGGAGGCAGAGATGGAGTCTATTCTCAAGACTCTGAATTAATGGTTGGGGTTTTTTTGGTGCTTACTTTGTTGTTCCTTTTGATTTGACCTTTCTAGTCTTTTTCATTTGGTTGCTACTGATCTTTTCTCGGGCAGCTAGTCTTTTTGGTTGGACTTTGGTGTCCTCTTTTCTATTTTGTAAACGTTGTGGTTTCGGGTCCCTATAAAAACCATTTTACCCTTTTATCAAAAACATTGTCTCTATTTAATAAAAATTAACAACAATATTTACTCTCTAGTTTACAATAATAACATTATCACAATTTAATCAAAATATAAATAATTTACGCCAAAGGCATATCTATAGACATGCAAAATTAGCATCATGCATTTAACTAATTCATATTCATCCATTCATTAAATAAATCAAGCTTATTTGATTTATCTCTAAGGTCCTCCATTTAAATTAAATAAACACTATCATTATCCCCCTTAGCTAAATAAATCAAATATTTATTTAGCTAAATCTTTATCATTTTCCATCTCCTTTTTTATTTAGTTTAATCCATAAATCTAAAGCAAAAAGTTCAAACCACCTAATCCTTTTTTAAATTAACTAAATTAGGATTAAATCTAATCTAATGCATGCCACATTCTATAGATTTTCCCACTTGCACAAATAAAGGATTTTAATTAATTTATTAAATCTTCATTTTCCCTCAACAAGGCATCTTTGGAGAATATTCCCTCAAGTTTGAATTCAAATCAAGTTGACTTGTCCCTTCCAACATATCATTAATTATCCTCTTACATGTCCCTCACTTGGAATTTAAGCCCCTTTTTCTCCCTCTAACAAGCCAAATTTGAAATTTGAAAAGGCCACCTAATGTCATTTATTGGCACATTGACCAAAACTTGCACATCCTCCATCCACTCACATTTGGAGAAGGGGATCCTTCCTATTGGTTGAATATTTGTCCCACATTCACCCATTTTGCATATTTCTCCATCCTATCATTCTATAAATAGGAGGTCTCATTCTTCATTTTATCATCCACAGTTCATGCAAAGTTACTCTCTTCACATTGAGAGCTAATTTTGTCAACTTCATCTTCAAGGAATTTTATCATTAAGCTTGTCAACGGTTGGGAAAGGATCACTTTTCACAAAAAAGTGACACTGAACCACTATGGGATAGGTATGCATTATGCTTCTTTGATATTTTCAATTAGTTTATTTTGTCATTTTGTTTATGAAGTATGGTGTATTATCCCATACCTACGTATTTTGTAGATTTGCATGAACTAACCCATGGTATGGAGTTAAGCTTTGTGCAGATTTTGTAGGTGCTCAGAATATCCTATTTGAATGATGGTGAACTAAGTTAAGGCATCTATAGTGTTGGATGATCTAGGGAGGATGGGAGATGATTTTTTTCATCTTGACCATTAATGAATCTTTATTGGCTTTGATTTCTTCTTGCCCCTGTGCTCGTCATCTCCACCCCTATTACTATTGATCGTGGCTTGGCCACTACGCAAGGTTTGACCTTCTCATCCACATGGTTCCCATCAATTAGATTTGGAATAGGGTATGGACATCCATCAAAGCATAAAGGATAGGGAAATTTTTTCAAATGTTGTAGTTGTAATCCTTCTCAAATTACCACACCTCCATTATACTTTCTATCATTTTGAAACTCTAAAGCAAGAATATCAGATTTGATATAGTCAATTAAAACCCTAGTGTGTAAATAATGTTGTTTTTGTTTTAAGGACTTTAGTTGGTAAGGATATTGCGATTTGTGTCTGGATGAAAACTGGATGGTGGCAAACAACTGCACAGGTCTATAGAGGTTTCTTGTATCCCACATAGTAGGAGGAAAAACCATGTCATGGCTTAGATTTCTTCTCCTAGAGAGGCCTTATATGAACCACAGGAAACAACCCAAGTTAGCTTTCATAGTTTACCAAGGCTTAACATCCATGAGTGAACACTCTGATAGCATGCTCTCATCTCATTCATTGTTAGATCACACTGATTTTTCTCCTATTTTAGATAACGAGACAATTTATGAAATTGAGCACCCTACTTACACTAGCCTTAACAGGCTTGCTTCCTAGGTCAGTAACTATCTTTCCTATTTCCTGCATTTATGTCTAGGTCTTTGAATGTTTCATGTAGACTTGTAATCCCCCTCATGGAAAGTAAAATTAAATGGTTTGGTGTCACATTTACAGAGTTGATATTGTGACCAAGGGTGTCAATGCTTACTGGTTGAACCCTCCGACAGTGTGACCTCAACTCATTCATTTATAGAGTGGACTGATTTTGCTGCTAATTAAGTACCCTACTTACAAAGGCTTATTTCCCAGGTCAGTAACTATCTTTTCTACTTCCTACTTTTATGTCTAGGTCTTTAATTATTTCATGTAGACTCGTAATCACCCTCATGGAAAGTAAATGGTCTGGTGTCACATGTACATAGGAGATATAGTGACCAAGGTTGTGAATGGTGACTGGTGTCCTATCATGTTCACATGGTATCAATAATAAGCTCCCAACCATGGTTACTGTGGCGATCTTGCTAAAGTGGCAGAGGCTTTTTTGCATGATTTCTACCTCGACAAGTGTTATTTATTACAAGTTTGATCTCATGTATGTAAAGTGTGTCATTCCTTAGGTAACATTGGATGGTACCTCCTATCTATTGTACAGACTCTGCTCGAAATTTACTACAATGGTTATTTCGTGATATTGTATTTCTTCTTTTATTTTTGGATTTCTAGGGATGTCCAAAGCAACATTGTTAAGTAGGGAAATTTAAAAATTGAAATTGATATTCAAGCAATCATAAATTTATAAAGCTCCATTTTACTGCTTACGCAATTGTTATCATAGAACGTCAATCCTTATTTCAGTTGTCTTGTAGAATTATGATATTCTTATGTCTTAAAAGAAGTAATTAGAAGCATCTTGCAAAATTATTAGCAAGAAGCTCTAGAACATCAATTCTTATTTCATTTTTATGAATTTCATTTAAATCATGCCTAGTATTGAAGTGTGTTTTGCATCATCCTTTGCTGGTAGGGAACTTGGATGCACAAGTATTTCAGATGATATCTTATTGGGAGCATTCGTGTTCTTGTCACTGTCAAAAAAATTATCTATGAACCTCGACAACTATTCAGTATGTTTTTCTTATTTATAGTTCTATATAGTTCTAATTATCTTCAGAAGCCTTACTAGAGAAGCCTAATTTCTTGATTTTGGTATGCTAATAGTTGTCTGTGGTTTAGTAGGTATCTTTCCAATATTGGAAAACCCTTACTCAATAATAGAGTTGATTAGGAAAAGGTTCAAGAGTGGCTAGAGAAGAATAATCACTTAAAATATAGATCTTCACATTTATAGCAAATCCAAAAGGAAAGTTGCATTTTACAGCTTGCAAAATCTCCTGATCTTGCAGAAGTACCATAGACAAATCTAAGAAATTGAGGAAATATTGAAGGATTAGGATGCTTTGACTTCATATTCTTATTAGCTTGCTGACTTTTTGAAAATAATTTGAATCATGTTGAGTATTTGACTTGATGTGAGTTTTCTATGAAAGATTATGTATTTATTCCTATACTTTCTAGAATTTTTAGGTATTGAAGTTGGACAAGGGATGCTAGCCTGTGCTCCTGTAGAAATCACCTGCCTATAGCCTAATGAAAAAAGAGCATGAGAACATGTTAGGCCCGGCTATACTACCTCGTCCCACCACCATGACCATCTTTATTTCCTTCTTCATCATCACTCACATGTTTAATTGTGGTTCTATATCTTTTGAATCCAAAATTTAGGCTCTGAAATTTCTCTCCATCTTTCTTTTCTACCATTGTGATTAAGAATAGTGTCATTGTCTCACAGACTGTTTGGGTGAATGAAGAGTGAGGCTAAAACATAAAAATGCTATCCCTAGTTGTAGATTATGTCGACATTAAATTATAATTAACTAAAATCCAAATGTCTGGGAGTAAGGTCTATCTATGGTACATTTTTTATCATTATTTAATCCTACCATTGAATGCATAAGATGGGTTGTGTTGCACTATAATTATTTTTCCTACTAAGGAGTGAAATTTTGACAAAGAAAATCTATGCAAATTTGATTTAATTTTAGTGGTTCAATTGAGTGACTTTCAACTTAACTGCATATTAGGACAAGTAAAGTAATCTACTCTAACACATACATCCTCTAGGCCACACAACGCATCTACATGTGAATTTCACAACTTACAAAACTAATCTAACCATAGCATATGAAAATTAACTCATGATAACAACATACATTAGACCATTAACCCATTGCATAATAAATCTAACACATGGAAATTTAATGAGCATATTTCCACAAATACAACATCATATAAACAATATATACCATTTAATGCAACAATGAATAGATCATACATAATGTTACAATTACAACACAAGAACTTTCCTCTATTACAAATGAGGAATACAATACATAATGTCCCACTGTTACAATGAATATATGAGAATACAAATCCATAGAAACACATGAGCTCCTCCAACAAGAAGATCCTGCCATCACGAACATGAAGAGAAAACCCAACAGTGTAAGGTGCACACCACCTAGCCATGTGGTACCCATAGGACCAACCCTTGTTCTAGGAGATAGTAATAGGTAACCAAGACAAACCTACTACCTCTAGACATAGGCAATGTACAAAACAACACTATACCAGAAAATAGCAAACATAGGGTTACATTGCTTTCAGAATTATTGAATCAAGAACAACCACTATACAATAAAAATTATTGTTGTCATAGGAGGAGTGTCATCACAAAGGTTGCATTGGTTATCCTAAGGAGATCTTCCTAGGTCATAGCCCCCATCTTGGGTTATCCTGGTAACCTCTCATGAACTCCGGCCCCACATGCACACCAATGCAGAATTGATTATCTTTCAAGAAGACAAGATAATGATCTTTCCATTCCAGGCCTTCCTGACTCATCTCAAGTCTCACACAAGCCCTTGAGCCAATGAGCGAGGCTAAATTATCTAGTTAAATGTATTAACTGCCATTTCCCCTAATATAGGTTATTTAATTTCAACTAATTAACCTGACTCTCACATGAGTTGTCATGGGACCACTTTGTCTCCCAACCCTCATTGAAAGCCACTCCCCTATTGAAAACACAATAACTCATTTCTACAACCCAAGAGTAGAGAGTGCACAAACTGATAACAACATAACAAAAAAGATAACACATCCCTATGAATGTCTAATACTAAATCCAACTACGTGCACCACCCACGGAAATCTCAAGGGCGAATAACATAAATGACAACCCTTTCACAATTACAATCTGGAAGACTTACATTTTCTCAACAACCAATATTTCTCCCAATACACAAAATTATAGAAATACTTGCAATTAAAATAAACAATCACATGTAATTAAAAACGCTACTATTCGGATTTCCTAAATCCAATAAATCAATATCTCATATCTAAAACACATCATTCAAACATAATTCCAACTAATAAACAACAACCAAATATAACTAAATGTTTAACCTTTATTTTCACAACTACTCATATTGACTAACTCAATTTCACAATTAAAATAATTAATCATTTCAATTTAACCACTCATACTTGCATGCACTAAAACAATAAAATCCATCTAAATAAATATCTTTTTTAAATAAAAATGCATATTTAAAAGTGTATATATTTCTAATTAAATAAGCCAATTATTCATTCCCAGTCAATTTTCTCTATGAAAAATAAATAAAAAAATTCAAACTATAATAAAATATATCCATATATAAAATATATATATATATATATATATTAAATATATAGCATATACCATATATAATATATATAAATTATATAACAATAATTTTAATAAAAAAAATTAACACAAAAAATTGCGACACCAGGCATCCATTCACACAGGAAGGGAGCTGCATGTGACAACGCCCCCTCCATAACTGTGGAGCACTGCCACAATACCCTCCATGGGAAGCTGGCGGTGGGGTAAACCCCTCACCAGCCCCCCATGAATCATATAAAAAAAATTAAAAGAAATTTTCCCTCTCTACAATAAATTCACCGTACGACATTTGTAATATTTTTTTCTTAAAGAAACAGATTTCTATAGGAATTACAATCAGATTTATATATAAATTTATTTTCATAAGAGTGTATATATGTATATATTTAATATATATATATACAAGAAAAATGACAACTTAAGTCTGTGTAATTGTAAAGAAGAGCAAATTTTAAAACTAAATTTTCTATAGGAAAATATGTAGAAAAATTTATAGAGGTTTCCTAAATTCCTTCAATCTATAATTATTCTTTCAATTTCACAAAGGATCTAATTTATTTTTCTACATAGGCTGTAACAATCATGACAATTTCTTTCAAAAACAAAAGCTTCTAAAATGAAAGAGATCCTCTTCTAAAATTTTCCAATTTGCTATACAATAATAATTTAACTTTTCTCTTTCAAATTAAAATTAACAAAGTAATAAAGAACCCATTCCAGAAGATCGGACGATTCGGAGATTGATGCCAAGCTTCCCTTTAATCTTCAATTTTCCAGAGTTGCCAAAGCTTCCTCTAGAAGAATTGCCACTTCCCAAAGAACAAAAATAATTCCACAGCCAAGAATACAACAAACTAGATTCCTAAAATTATCAGAGATCTTCTAAGATTTACAATTTCTTCAAACCACAAAACAATTCTCCCATTTCCAAAAATCTCTCTTTTTCCCCGTGAAAACAACTTCCTCTTTTCTCACAAATTTCAATCCAATCTCCCAGAAAATCAATTTTAAGATAATGACAAAAACAACTACAACTCAGTGAACACAACAAATATCTTTTTCTTTAACAACCAAGATATTTCTAAGATCTTTTCCCAATATATGCATTTAAAATTTAAAAAAATTATTTTATTCAAATTACATTTAAATCCACATTTAATCTAATAATTGAAATTACTTTATAATAACTTAAATTAAATTAATTAATTAATTAATTAGAAATTTTTCACATTCATAATACAAATTAATTAAATACTTAATCACAACATAAAAATTAATTCTCCTGATAGAAGCTTTCATGATAAATAAAATACCAAACCAACATGGATAAAGAATATGACCAATACTTGGACTGATGACACACTGTACTAGGGTAAAGGTTTGACAAGGTTAACTAGTTACTATCTCCCAATAAACATTATTGTTGAGTAGTGGACACACTTAGACCTATGAAACAAAGTGAAGTCATTGTCTTGTACGTGCAAACCTACAAACAAAGCAATTGTCGTACATGTATCTGGACAATAAATCATACACACCATGATGAGAGAATCGCGGAAATCACAAGGCACTCATAGTTGAGTGATGCAATACTATCCTCTTAACCAATACAATGTCACATCAATTGACGAGATAATATATCAATTAAAATACAATGAGCATATATAGCAATGTCATCTCAACTAAGCATCTATGCAAACATAAAGCATATCAACCATAATCACCATGCATATAATGTATCATCACACCAATATAATCTATCATCACTCCACTGTCAGTGATAGAATAAAAATAACATAAAATAAGGTCTAACAAAGTATCTAAACTGTCAAAGAAAACATAACAAATCGGAGGGGTGTCACAAAGAGATTATCAATACAATCTGGAATGCCAAGAATTTCATGATAGAAAAATGCTCAAGTTTTATCTAAATTTGTTTGTACATTCATTAGTATTTCTCTGTTAAAGATGGGTTGTGTTGCACTATAATTATTTTTCCTTCATTGGAGATTAATCAAATCATATGCAATTTTATTTGGACCGTCCCTTTATTTTTCTGTTCTTGGCATGCATGTTTCTCTTTCCAGAAAATTGATATCTAGGCATTCATATTTCCCTAAGTCCTAGATTGAATGGGCATATGGACATTTCAATTTCCCAAGACATGGTATATACTATGGCTATAGTTTCTAATGATCTATCCCACATTTATTTTTGGTGGTTTTATTTTGAAGTTTAGGTTATTGATTCTAGTAATTAAGTTTAATTAGAAATCTTCCATAAATTAAACTAGGTAATGACATCTTTAGATCTTAACCACCAAATATAGCACTAATGGCTTTGAATGCACCATTAGTAAATATGATGTATACATAAGGTTCTCATACATTTTTAAAAAAAAAAAAATGGATGTTTGATTCAACCATTAATGTTCTAATTACAATATAAGTGCATCTAAGATGATTGTTCTGTTTGTCTTGTTGCTAATTCTTCTTAGTTTCACACTCTTCATGTTAATAGTCTCTTACAAAACTTTTGGTGTCTCCCAAAACACAATATTCAAAGTGCAACCAAAGATATTTTGTTGTACTTGAATATGACTTTGCACTTCAATATTTTAATCAAATTTAAATTACCAACTATCTAATTCCATCAATGCAATAGTTAAATAAATTTAAGCTATTCACTTCACAATTGAAAAACTATATACTTATATTCATTTTATTGCACTCTTCACCTAAAAAATAAATATTAAATGACCTAAATGTAGTACATACTTCAAACAAATTATGGTTTACACAAACCATGAATAACCAATGTGCCTTCAAGCTTAATTCAACAACCATAAAGAACAAACAAATGATACCACAAATGTATACTATAGGAAACAACAAATTCAACCAAAATTTTTTCAACAAAAAACAATCATTTTCATCTAAATTTATGTGAATTTTCCACGTATCTTAATGGTGAGAGTGAAATATATTAGTAGTTAGAGTGATGGATAGAAGTTTAAAATAAAAAAAGTAATGACAACTTGAGCATATATCTTAGGAAACACCAATTCTTTTGAATATATACCATTCCTTTGCATACGTCTTATTCTAATTTAAATAATCGATGACTAGTCAAGAAGAAATAATAATTTCCATGGATGTATTCTTCCATGCTCAAAAGTAAAAATATTTATCATGTCATAATTTTTCTATTTTTTTTCTCCAACAAACTTCTTATCAAATAATAATTATATCCATGAATAATTTATGAGTTTTATTCTCCTCTTCATCACCTTTCTAGAACATTTTGAATTTCCACCTTTCAATACCAAATGAAAAAAATGACATGTTTTTAATCCTACAACATGAATTTGAATGCCCAACACAATATTTTGAATGCCTAGCACATCTTCTCATGCCTTGTAAGTTTTGGAATGGGATTGACAAACCCCAACACAAGATCAAATTTCTCTAATACAATGTAAACATGGTGATCAAAATTATTGGAAAGAGAATGGATATGATTCATGGGAGGGTTAACAATTGGGTTCTAATGAAGTGAATTAGTGCTAGGATATGTAGCACATGAACTATGATGCTCGAATGAGGCATAAACAAAATGGGAAAAGGTAAAGAGGACATATCTTGAACTTTAGAATTTAATTTTTTAATTATGCAATGTCAGCTTGTTCATTTTTGGTTTCACACTCCTCCAAATTTTAATTTTTTAATCAACTTGATATGATATTCAATTTTATATCAATCTAATAAAATTAATACAAAATATGAAAACTGTGATTGCATGTTTATATCTCTCTATCTCTCCCTCTCCGTCTTCCTCTGTATCTCTTTATCTCTCCCTCTACCTATAGCTCTCTATATATTTGTCTCCCTCTTTGTCTCTCACTCTCTCTTCATTTCTACCTCTATTTTTCTCTCTCCCCCTTTATCTCTAGACATGTCTCCATATAAGAGATAGAAAGGGAAAGAGAGATAGAGAAAAGAAAAACTAACTTTTGATTACTTGTTTCATGCCAAAAATCCAAGAATGGCATTTGTCCTTGGGGAGTTATGCTCAAGGTAGCATGACGTATGATATAGAGAGACAAACTTAAAGATAGAAAAAGACATAAAAGAGAGAGGATGATAGAGATAAGATATAGAGAGAGAAAGACATAAAATGGAGAGGGAGATATAGATAAGATATAGAGAGGTGGATAGAGAAAAGATAAACTAAACTCCTATAATAAATTTACTATTACAAATATATGATTTTGTCTAATGAAGAATTCTATTTAAAATATATATTTATTGAATAATAAATATTAATATCTCTCTCTCTCTCTCTCTCTCTCTCTCTCTATCTCATTATCTCTTCATCTCTCTCTACCCCTATATCTCTCCCTTCGTCTATCTCTATCTTTATCTTTCTATATCTCTCACTCTCATACTCACCCTCACTCTCGCTCTAAATATTTCTCTTCCGTCTCAATCTATCCCTTTCTCCTCTCTCTCTCTCTTTATCTATCCTTTTACATCTCTCCATATCCCTCTCCTTCTCTATCTCCATCTCCATCTCCATCCCTATCTCTATCTCTATCCTCTATCTCTCTATTGTTCTACCCCCCCCTCTTTCAATCTTCCCCCCTCTATATATCCCTCTTTATATCCATATCTATCTTTCTCTCCTCTCTCCCTATTGCAAACATAACATAAATGTCTTGATAATGAAGCCTAATTATATTAATCATTTAGAGGCTTTTTCCAGTCATTTTTTAATCCCTTTAAGTGAATGCTAATTGATTTGAAGTTATCACTTCTCCATTGAGACCTTTGCTACATAAACAACATCATTTGTTAAATGACTACCAATTGACCTCATGTACTACACATATCTGCAAAAAAAGCCACCAAAATTTTCTCTACTTGACCTTTCATACCTCTTCAGCGTACCCATTGCACAACAAGGTGCAATTGGTAATTTTATTTATTTGAAAAATAATATAACTAAAACAATAATCTATTACAGCTAGGAAAGGGAAGAGAAAAATATTTACATTAAGTGTAACATTATGATGAAATTAACATAAAAACCTTAACTATTTATTTAACTAACAGTCTCCATATCATGCGATACGTAAAATCAAGAAGCTTCAAATACTTTTTTTACGGTGCTAACTTCGGTGCCATATACAGTCGATAATATTGCAGTTAATATTTTTTAATGATTATTAATGATGATTTTTCTTTCACTTGTGCCAAACCTCTCATCTTTTTTAGTTATAAGAAGATATAATTGAATAAGGGAAAACAACTTAGGTTAGCAAATTTAAATGATTAAAAAAAATAATGAGTTCTTGGATTTTTAATTTACATGCATAATCGTTTAATCACCGGAAATCCGCGAGTCTTCAATAGTCATTTAAATTTTATCCTACGGTTCCAGAATTTATCAGAGACTAACCGGGGCCATTAAACTGAGACTTAAGAGAAAGCATTCGAACCCTAAGAGTAAGTTCTTTAAATAATGAAATTTATTTTGCACACTTTGGAATTTAATTCGTTTGATGTTTTCTGTGAAATGAGGCGAAGTTTGCAGCCGGATGTAGCTGATAGATTTAGAGTTTCCATATTTTTCTTGTGATAGCTGTTGAGAATATGTAAATGGAAGTGCTGAGTTTATGTAACTGACACTCCACCACATGTGACTACCACCATTGAAGGTGTAGCAACATCCACTCAAGTTATGGTAACAGGTTCTGGAGAAGGTTCTTCTCGTCTTCCCACTTGGTTGGCCTTGGAGACACCCAAGAGAATGAAGCAAGCTATCTCTCCTAACGACTTTGATTTTGGTTTGGTGAATCCACAAAAGGCCAAAGACTCTCAAGGGTGTTAGTGGATAAAGTAGGCTACAAAACTAAAGCCACATAAGTCGGTAAAACGACGCTCGAGAGTGTGAAAGAGGATGCACAAGTAGGATTGGCTTCTCTCATTGAGAAGTATGATCAGGATAAGAAAATCAAAGGTCAGTATAAGGCCAGGGTTGAACAACTCACTTCCTTGCTTTAGAAGATTACTCAATTTTCTGAATCTATTGAGCCTATTGCTACAAGCATTGAAGATCCTATTATTTAGAAAGCTGAAAGGACACATGTATGGGGCACAGCAGTTGCAGAATGGAATGATAGAATATTGGCTCAAGGAGCACAACTGCAGAAATCTCCTCAGGAAGGGATTAATAATATGGGAAATGTACAGGTAAAATTGAGTCAAGCAATTGACACACTTTCTCAGAATCAACAAGAGATAGAGAAAAGTCTCAAAGCTTGGAGAAAAATGAAGGATGATCTCAATTTCGATGTATTAGAGGAAATTGGGATCATTTATGATAGAGAAATGTTTGTAGGTATACAAGAGACAATGAGACATAAGTTGAATGTCATCAGCGATATGATCAGAGATTTACAAGAAGCTCAGGAGTTTGGTGAAGATAAATGCTCAGATTTGATTGCCATAATAAAAGAGCTACCTTGTCAAGTGCTTGATGTCAACCAGAAAGCTCTTCCCTTTGACATGGTTATCCAAGAGTTCACATCATAAATGCAAAAAGAGTTTGAAGATGGAGCTTTTTTATTAGCTTCTATTGAAAAATTGGTGGACATTCAAATTACTTTGGATAACCTGAATATAGTACTTGAAAGGCATAGGAAAACTTGCATCACCATCGAGGACTCAATCACACGAGTACTCGATTTCTCTAGTCATAGTATAGGACCGAATAATTCAAAAGCTCAATCGGAATTAAAGAAATATGAAGATTTTTTGGAAAAAGATGGCGAAGAATGAAGGAATGTGCATGTTCAATACTTACTTAGTTTATTTTCAGCTTTGTCCCTTTAGGCAATATGTAATTAGCTGATGGAATGTTACATGTCTTTTCTAAATATGTAATTACATGTAAAAACAGAGATGTCCTTTAAAATCAAATCAGACTCTTTTGTTGAATAAGTCAAATTAGTTTTAAAACTTTCCTGTTTTAGCTCTTGGCTCTCCTCTATATATATAAGGGAGCTCTTTTGTAATAGAGATCTTTTATCTTTTGAAGCGAAGCATTTCCCATTTGTAAAAAATATTGAGACTTTTTGTTTAATGTGCAAATCAAATTTCAATAAATAAAGGAAGAATAATTGTATCAAATCTTTGTCTTGGATCTTCTTTGTTATGTATTAAGATTGTTCTTATGTCTTTCACATTACATTTTCTTGTAAAAACGACTGAATAAGTGGTGTGATATGATATTGTTTAGAAGGGGATTTAAATATGATTTTGTAGACTTTGGGTTACATTCTTATATTTGAAGTTAATGTTCTTGTGTGTACACTTTGATAATCATTTGAAGACTTTGGATTATGGGTTGTTATCAAAATTTTGTTGATCTTTTGGTGACATATATTGGAGACTTTGGGCTACTAGATACACCATCCTTTGAATTTATGAATCATCATTGAAATCAAGAAAAGTCTTTGTGCTTTTGTGGGTTTTCAAGCTACTAAAATTCACTGGTATCACTTTGATTACTCTTTCATTTAATCAAGCTTGATATTAGTTATTATTGCTTAAAATAGTACTTCAAAGTGAATTACATGTTGTAATTGTCACGATATAGAATTGTAGTTTGTGAAAGAGGAAAACATCTATTTTGAAATAAGAGAATAGGATGATCAAAACATACATTGTTAATTATAGTGTATATAATCATAGTTAGTTGTTAGTTGTTTTCAATAAACAATGAGAAGGGAACCTCCCCTTCCTGAGAGGAGAGATTTAATCTCATTGTAAATATGGTTGAAATCACAAATTTGTAATCAATTAGTTGATTACAAAATATTTGTGCCCAATAATAATCTATCAAATCCACAAAAACTTACTAGTTATTATGAATTGCACCTCAGTGCTCATCCTCAGTGGATGATAGTGTAAGTGAATTATTTCCTGTAAGACCAAGCAACTTGACCAAAACCAAGACAAAATATGAAACTAGAAGTTGACTTCTTGGAATCAACATCACTTTCCTAATATAAGTTGGTGAATTATATTTGACGCTCCTAGTGTGTACAAAATACCAAAATGTGAAGTGGCATAACATGCGACAAAATGTTCTTGATTTCCTTCCCAGTATTCTCATTAGGATTATAATGGAAAAGAAAGAAACAATCTCAACAACAAAATTGATATCAACATTTTTGAGTGTAAAATACAAGAGATTACCCACCCACCGATTGTCTATAAAAGAAGCACAATGCTAGGTGTAGTACAAGTAGCAATCAATATGACACTTGACTAAAATGGTGTAGTAAGCAATTTTAAAATAATGAAAAATATCAATAACGTACTTTTGTTGATGAATGAAGGTAACCTCAAAATACTAAATAACTTGTAGACCAATAAAGAAATGTAAAATACTAAGACCTATCATGTAAAATTTCTCCATCATTTAGTGTTATATATCATGAAGAATAAACAGGTTACTAATGAGAATAAAATGATCTGTGTGCATAAATATTATCAAACTATGAACTCCATGTCTCTAAATATACATTTTTTTATTAGAGTGGTAATGTGTAAAACCATATACCAGTTGGAAACTATCTATTTTCTCATACCAAGTCTAGGGGTTTATTTGAGACCATACAAAGAACATCATACCTTGAGAATAAGAGAATATTCCTACATGAAGTTTCTCCATATAGATATCTTCATGAAGATCATCATGCAAGAATACACTCTTCACATCCATCTAGTATATAGGTGAACCTTGATATGTAGTTAAAGAAATGACAAGGAAAATAAACCATGTCTTGGCTAAAGGGAAATTTTTTTAGAGTAGTCAATACCTTCAACCTACAAAAAAGCTATTAGTAATAAGCTATGCCTTATATCAATTATTATAACCATCTATCACATACTTAGGGTAGAACACCCACTTGCAGTGAACCATATTTCCCTCAAAAGGAAGAGAAACCGAATAACATGCATGATTCTTTATCCATAAAAAATACTCCCCATCCATAGCATTATCCCACTCTAGAACACCTAAAGCCTCTAAAAAAGTTTGTACAATAGCAGGTATAGAATGAATCAAAACAATTGTACCACAATATTGATAGTGAATGTGAAAAGAAATAATAGGATCACCAACTAAAGACTTATCCTTGGAAATAGTATTAAAGGCCCATTTAGGAAAACACAAATGGGAGGAGGAAAAAGTGATGGTGTAGGAGGTGATAGTACTAAACCATAGTATTACTAAATATTTTTGCACTTAGAAAAACAAAAATTGAAATTAGCTACATCATTAATAGATTTCATTATGTTGAAAGTATTAAATATAGAAATGATACTTGGGAAAGGACTAAGTAGTTTAGTTTGTTCCAATAATTGTGATAGCAATTGTTTATTTAATGTGCAATATTTTTAATAATATAGCATAAATAGTTATAACTTTAAAGTTGTTAATGTTGATTTGAGTATATAGTTGAATGAAATATGTTCTTTATTATTTGAATATATGATGCTTGTTGATATGGCATCATATTTGATCATGTGGCCCTGAAACCTTAGTTATAAGACGGGGACTTGCCAAGTAAGCTGCTGAAAAAGTTAGAAGTGATTTGAAATTGTCATGTAGGATTTTGAATTAAGGTTCTCAACTATTGAATCCTCTCCTCTATTTGAATCAAAGAAGTGATATACAAGTAGGTGACTCTAAATAAGTAATTAGTCAAGATAGCTGATGAGAACATCTTTCAAATATATTTGTTTTTTCTAGGAGCTGAGGAAATCGGTGCCTTTGTGTTTTTTTTCCACAAAATATACTTTTTATAAAACTGTGTTGTCATAATTAGCCAATAGGATTTCCTTGTGAACTTGTCAGTTCACAAATAACCGTTAATCTTACTATTTACCATGCTTGAAAACAATTTATGATTTTAATATAATACATGATCTAAGATAAAATCTGATTTTATTTGGAAGAATTAATTTTAGTTGGATAAAATCTAATTTTATTTGGAAGATTTGATTTGGATGATTTTTGGCTTCATTTTTATCATAAAAGTTCAAAAAAGAATTTCACAACTATTGAAATTTCTATTTAATGAAAATAAACATGTTTACTTATTAATTATTTCTTTTTTGCTTTATTTGATATTTTCTATAATTACGATTGTTAATCCAGATTTTATTTTTTTTTACCTACGCCCACACATCCTTGCATCCTCCCAAAGATAATCAACTGCTGTTTGCATGCTGTGTTGATAATCATATCGTTGTTTTTTTTAATTCTCTGTAGTGCATGATAAAATTGCATATGTACGCAGTAAAACAGTTTTAGTTTTTTTTGGTCTTATCCTTATTTAATCGGATCAGATCTTTAAATACAGTTTGTTATAGCTGATTTCAAATGCATAATATAATATATAATCTTTCTCATCAGCTTGGCTATTCACTCATTTCTTAGCAGATATAATTGTTTTTCATTCAATCAGTTGTATATGATCTTTTTCAGTAGAATGTCTATGCTATAATTATCATCTTTTAATGATTAACTGATTTAACACGTTTCTTTCACATAGTATATTAGTTTTATCTACAGTCATGAAAACAATCTTCAGTTTTTGAGAAGATAATTTCATATATCTTATCTACAATGGAAGGTTTTTATCTTTGGATTCCAATAGAAAACTCATGATTTATTACTGTGGGGTGAATGCAGATCCTTCCTTATGTCCGGGGCCATATTACCAAATAATCTACCACCCTGCATCAGGTCTGTGTGTGGAATCCAGCATTGGAAAAACCATTAATCTGGGATCGTGCCAGAGTGTGAGAAGCGGGTGGAACTACAATGGAAGTGTGGAAGGGCCCATTGGGCTAATGGGAACTTCATCCTGCATTTCCACTCAAGGAAATGAGATGCCTGCAATTATGACAGAAAATAGCTCTGCTCCCAACAACACTCTATGGAGTACACTCTCCTCTGCACAGCTACAGTAGGCACTAAATTTTTTTATGAAGGTGGGAAAGAGAAGTGCATGTGTTTAGATGGGAGTGAAATTCCTTTGATTTTAAGAAAGGATTGCATCTGCATCACTCACTCTCAGTGCTTTTCATATCACAATCCAGAAAAATAGTGGTTTAAAATCATAACTACCAACAAACAATTGTTGTTTTAATTGTAATGATTTATTTTTCATCTTTCTTCTGCATTTCTTTCTACCAATAGTAAATTGAGTTGCATTGTCATCTCTATAAATAAATTTTTTATTTTTTAACGAGTTTAAGCCTACATCTTAACACCTATAATTTTTTTTACATGGCTTGCTTTTCTTTACCTAGATGCTATTTTCACTCACTGTGATTTTCACCAAATGAAAATTAAAAAATACAAAATAATCATAAGGAGGTTTATTTAGAGAGAAAAGAATGTGAGATCATTGTAGAGGTTGCAAAATATCAACAAATTTCCTTTATGTGCTTATATGAAGTTTTGTATGATATGGCTAAGACTTTCAAATATTTAAGTTTTTTTTTTACCTATATGTTGATCTTCTATTTGTGTTCAATTAATATTGTGGTTTTATCTACAATTAGTATTATAGATAATATTTTCTTTCTTTAAATAAAATAATTATAATGTTTTTTTTTTATGGTGGTGTGGGTATGTGGGTTTAATCCATTGTTTTTTCCTCCTTTTTTTCATTCTAAACCATTTTTGTAGAGAAAAACAACTACCAAGCAGTTGAAATATTCCTACCCAATGCGAAAAAACAAACTCTAACTCACAACCAATGTTTTCATTTAAAAAGTTGCAAAAATATTGTCTCAAACTCAATAATCTACTATATATGATTTTCTATCGGTGTAACCCTTGCACTTCCTTGGAGTGCAAGTGCTAGTTATTAGATGAATGATACATTGTAGTAAAATATCATACTTAAATAGATAAGTGATTAAGAAGACATAATAAAATTATGTTGGGATTTACCCTATTATCTATGAAGGTTATGTTGTATGGCTTAGTCTCTCCCATTTTGTGGAGATTAGTCAATGTGATGTAGCTAAGTTTTTCTATTTATATGGCTTTCTCAATATGTTTTCCTTTGTATTTAGTCTTATTTTTTTATTAAGGTGTGTTTAGAAGAATATTGGGGTATACTTTAAGATGATATGAGGAACCCTTGAATTGTAAGATTCAAGTTCTTAGAGAATAAAATTTATGTTATAATTTTTCAAGATTCAATTATGTAGTTTTAATTCAGTCATTACTAAATAAAATTCTGAGTAGTGGTTCACATGAATACGTCTTGCATGAAGATGAAGGGTACATTTAACACATTTAATCTAGGTGATGTTCATAGGAACAAGTTCCCTTGAAACTTCTCAAGAGTTTTACCATCCTAATATGGCACTATTTCAAGCTAACTTAATCATGCAGCTTTTTCTACAATCAATGCAAATGTGGTGGCAAGTTTAGTGGGCTTAATTGTGGGAAAAATAAATGATTAAACACTTTTGAGAGAATTTATTACTAGGATCTAGAAATTTTTGGTTCTCAACCCCTATGAGCATTACCTAGATGGAATGAATTACTGTATGGACCATTCATGGTCATGAGAGTTGGGTTCTTATGAATAATAATCATGTATATTGGTCAATGAAGATAGATTTCAGACCACATTTGAATCTTGATAAAACATTATATAACTTGATCCAAATTGGTGAAGACACACCAAGCATGCAATGTAGATCTGCAAACTTTAATGTGTCAATGAACTAGTATCCTATAGAGATGTAACCTTAGATGGTCTTTAATATACTATATCTTTGTGTGATTTTATGATTTACCATTTTCTAGATGTTGTGAAAAATAATTAAGAAAATATCCTAGAATACATGTACACAATTGTTGAATTCAATTTTTTGGTATGGAAGTTGCATAATAACAACTAGTTTCTAGAGTGGTCAACTTTAAAGCATGTGAACTTAATTATAAATTTGGTGAACTAAGTTGCAAATTGTCTAGTCTAATCTATGGTAAAAATGCATAAAAATGTGGACTAATCTAGACTAATTAGTGGAATATTATTTTTATTTTGGGTTTGGCTTTTGTACCAAAATAGGTTAAACTAAGTAGTGTGTTATAAATTTGCATCATGTGTTTTATAAAGTTTCATTAAAAATGTTTATGATATTTATGTTAAACATTATTATTCAATGTATTATCTAATCATTCACACATGCATAAATATAGATATTCTTCTTATACAAGCCACTAAATCAATATTCTCCTTCAATTAATTTAATATATATTTGAAATTTTTCCTAAGAGACAAAAAAAAATGTATCAAATTTTTTTTCTCAAAATAAAATATTAATGTATTAAGTATTTTTTTAATACTTATATGTGGAAAAGAAAATAAATAGCATGCTTTACTTTTTTAAATTTTCTATTAAATATAAAATGTTATTGTAAATTACCTTATCATTACAAAATAAATAGCATGCTTTACTTTTTGAAATTTTCCATTAAATATAAAATGTTATTATAAATTACCTTATCATTAATTGTAATGCCCTGCCACACAACCCTAGAGGATGTTGCAATTTACTACTCAAACATTTTTATTTTTTTTCTAATTAAGTACAAATAACATGCAAGATCACTATCCATTGCCAACAATCTCTAAGGTTATGAGACTAAGATTACTTAAAACCCAATCAAGAAACATGAATTAAAAACATAACATTTAATTAATTAACAAATTAAACACTCACACTTCCAAACATGATAAAATCACAACAAAGGCATAAGAGATGCCACATGATTCCAATAAGATAATTTAACATATGATTACAAAACTCATTCCCTGAATGAGGTCATTCCAATATACAAGGTTACAAATTAAATCTTCCACCTTGATACAAAGAGGGGTAATAAAATTACAATAATACCAGGAAAGAATAAAGCATGAAGCACTAGATCCCACGAGCTCCCCAACTCAAAATCTCGTCCACATGAAAAAGAAGATGACCCAATGGATTTAAGGTGCACGTTCCACCCAACCATGTGATACCCAAAGGCTCACCCCCCATGCTAGGAGATAGTAACAAGGAATTCTAGACAAGACCATTGACCACTAGACACAGGATAACTAACACTGACACAACCAATCACATGAACCATATAACCATATGAATAACACAAGTACAACTCTAACATCACTAACATAAGTCACATTGCTTCCAAAAGTAAAATAGATCGAGTATGATAAGAAGCCCATATACATAAAACCAAATACTAATTGTTGTCGTAGAAAGAGTGTCATCACACAACTCATCATGGGATCTCCTTTGGGAATCTTCCTAGGCTTCAGCCCCCACTATGGGTTTCCCTGGTGGCCTCTACTGAATCCCAACACCCATACTCACTCATGTGGAATTAAATACTCTTGTAAGGACAAGATAGATGATCTTGCCATTCCAAGCCTTCCCGACTCATCCCAAGTCTATACAAGCCCTTGTGTCCATGAGCGAGGCTCACTTATCTTAATTAGTGTGAAATACTACCTAACATCTAAGTACATTGATTTAGTTTTCACTTGATTAAACCACGTCTGAAGGTTTCCTAGTTTACCTCTTTGGGCTTTGGCCCCTAACAGAAGCCACTCTTCTACTTGACAACATACCAAACAAAACCAATCACCAAGAGAATCCCAAGTGCATACCAATACGATAAAACCACCCCAACTCTAGGAGGAACACAGAATAAAACTCACTCCAAAAACTGAGACAACAAAAGTCAAAACTCTCTCCAAAACATTGAGGCAACAAAGGTCAAATATGCCTACCCTCTCAAACCCTTTAGCCCCTTCAGAGCCCGATGAGGACGATATTGAGCCTAGTATATCTGGGACTAAAGTTACTTCTGGACGGTCAAGCTCTCCTCACTTCCCCTGTCCCCCCCTTTGCCTCTGGCCGCTCCCCTAGCCTTCTGGTGCCTGCTCTGTTCCTGCTCCCGTTCGTACTAACCCTAATGCTATTTTGGCGGGCTCTAGTTCTCCAGCTAACAAGTTAGTTTCCTATCCTGAAGACTCTCCTGTTGTTTCTGCTAAAGCGGCTGAGGTCAGTCATGAGGGTCCCCACTCCCCTCAGAATATTCAAAAGGAGAATTGTAGCCCTCCCAGAGGTGCGGAGTCAGTGAATTTTGGTGTCAATTCTGATAGTGACCCCCCTTATGACTTTGTTGGAACTGCCAAAAGATGCTCTAAGGACCAATTTAATTCTGCCAAATGGTTATTTTATGAAATCAGTGAGTTGAAGACCAAAAATCTATCTCTTCATAGTAAGTTGGGGGAAATTGAAGCCAAAGTTGTTGGGCTAATACAGCTCGAAGTGGAGAAGAATACCTGTGCGAAGGATAGCATGCAAAAGGACAGTACTATTGAAAATGATCTTGATAAAATTAAAGGAACCATGAAAAAAATTGTTGATTAGAATTGTAGAATAGCCAAACATAATTCATTAATCATCAAAGCCATGACTGAAAGAGTGGAGAAAACCCAGAACAGAGCGCTGATTGTCGACTTAGATAAGGAGAAAGACCAGGATGAGGACGCGGGGATTTCTAGGCACACTAGATCAAGTATGAAAAGAAAAGCCCTGACTACCCCAAATATGACTCAGTTTTTCATGGAGGGGGTCCAGGATATGGTGGACCTAGAAGAGGTTGTTGACGAGCTTCTGAAGACTATGGATTAGCTGTGGTTGGGCCCCGGGTTTGTCTGTCTAGCCTTTGATGGATTTTGTGGCTTTTTGGCTGCCGTTTTAGCTGGTTTTATCTCGCCTTTTTTGTCTTTCTTGACCTTTGTTTTGGTCTTTGTTTGTAATGTTACTTTGTGGTTTCTGCACTGTAAAACCCGTTTATCCCTTTATCAAAAACAAAGGTCAAAACCCTCTCCAAACACTAGAGGCAACAAAAGATACAACCCACTCCTTCCACAGGAGGCATGAAACACATAATCCACTCCTAAACCAAAGGAGGCATAAACCATCCCCATTTGTGGAACCGGGTAAAACCACAAGATACAACTATATGCACTACCCAAGGCAAAAAAAGGTTGACTAACATGATAATGCAACCCCAAAAGTTAAGCCCCTTCTGGAAGACTTAACAACCCTTCAAAACAAATTCCCCAAAGTGAAAATAGATGAAGTGCATAGACAAGAAGGGAAATCAAACAAGAATTTAAATCTATATTTGGATTTCCTAAATCCACTTCCTTCATTAACCTTCAGTAGATTATTGCCACAATAAAACTAATTACATTCGGTCTCTTTCAGACAAAGGATGAAATTTAACCAAACATTTAATTCCCTAGTTGCTTTTTAAATAGTAACACAATAATCATAAAAATTCTCTAAGCAAGGTCGATACATAATTCAACTCTAGATGGATGAAAACATTCAGGTATTAAAAGATGTCGCATAATGTGATTACATAGAGTTTATCTCTTCACTACACATAATGATTAAAATCAATTATTTTACAGTAAAATCATTTTAAAATCAATATTTGGACATATACATCTCTATTAATTACATATTCATTAAAAATAAGAACACCATATCTATACAAATTTAAAATTAATTTCACATGTTTATATATTATCTCTTTAACCCTATGCACATTTTCCAACTTCCTTAATTAAACAAAGGATCAAAATCTATTTTCAAAAAAAACATTACTCTCTTACAAAAAATAGTATTGGCATCATTAAATAAAATAACCCTCTTATAAACAATATATTTAAATATAAATATATATTAAACATATATACAATTATATACTCAACGTATATACAATTATATGTATATATGATAAAAATATATAAATATTATTTTAAATATATTTAAATAAAAACAATTTAAATTTCAACTCATATAAATCAAATCCCATTTTGCTAATTAAATACACAGGAAAAAAAATACCCATATATATATATATATATATTGTATATATTAAAATAATATATAAAATGTATATATATATAATTATATATATATATATTATATATATATTATAAATAATATATATATGATATATATTATATATTATATATATATAATTTATAAATAAAAAAATTAAACTTTAAAAGGATGAAACCCCCTTTAAGGTAGGGGAGCCCTACTATGGGAGGTTGTTGTGTCTTCCCTCATTGTGGGATGGTTGTAGGCAGCATAGCTACCTATGAAAGGCAGCAACGCTACCTCCACAGTCACCTCCCTATGGGGGCGGCTGTGGGAGCAGCCCTCTCCACCATAAACAATGCATTTTTTTTTTATATGCATTTTTTATTTATTTAAAACAAAATGCCCCCTGTATCTGGTAATCTTCAGAACAAGAACTTTCAAACAAAAAATTCCCCAAAGATAATTTAAGATTTCATATGCAAAATATATATGTATTTCCATATATGTGTATGTATATATCAACAACATATATATACATAGAAATTCTCATTTTATAGTCAAACTGTGCAATTGCACAACAAAATTTTGTAACAAAACAAATAAATTTGACAACACCAAAACTGGGTTTAAGTTTTCAGTTGGAAAAGAAATTTTCTTTTGGTTTTCTTTCAATTTTTCCATTGAGATTGTTGTTTTGGGTTTTCTCTCCTAATCTAACAGTTGGTTGCAAGGTTTAAATTCATTCAAAGATTTTTAAACAGCAATGAGAAATTGAAGATTATTTCAAAAGGAAAACAAGAAATGAAGATGAACCTGGCGTTTTCTCCCCAAGCTTTGAAGACTCCAACAATGGTGATTCCAATCTCCTCTTCAACTCCAAATTCAGCCATAGCCAAACTCTCCACCAAAATAAAAAAATTGCAAAACAAATGAAATTCCATTTCTTTACATAGCCCTTCCCCAAATTTGGTCAAACCCCTAAAATATCCCACCCACTAAATTTATTGGGCTTTTGTACGATATTTCCTATTTTTAAAATTTTTAAAACAATTTACTTTCCAAATCCTATTTCATGCATACCAAAATTTCATAATTTTATTTAAAAACTAAAAAATCTCAAAGTTGCAAGAATATGTTTTATTCAAAAGTTCAAAAAGTGACATATAATCCACATTTATATTTTTATTTAAATTTAACTCAAATGTATAACATGATTTCTATTTCTATTTAAATTTGAATCCTAATATGCAATAATGTTGAAACAACCATTTAATTTAATTTAAGTTAATCAATAAACTAAAAATGATTTTATTAATCAAACCAAAATAATCAATGAAATAAAATAATATTCAACATTGAAACTAGATATGTTAAATCATCACTTTAACCATACCCACCATTTAATAGCCTTTAAAAATATGAATTGAAATAGATAGCCAAGGAGGAATGAACCAAATCAAAACCGCTAAACCCGATGACAGACTATGACTAGGGTAACGACTTGGCACAAAAAACCTAGCTACTATCTCCCAATCGATTACCGTTGGTCAATGGACACGCTCAACCTATGAAATCAGGTGGAGTCGATGTCCTGTACCTGTCAATCCGCGAACAAAGAGCATATCGAACATGCATATATATGATATAATAAAACACAATGTGAAGGGAGAAATCTTAGAATCGTAGGGCACTCGCAAGCAAGTGATACAATCCCGTCCCCTTCACCAATACGCTCATCATAGACTGACAGTTCCATCATAAACAAATATCTCATGCAATAACATGTTACAATAACTAATCATCCTTACACCAATTTAAAACATGACAAATAAAGCATCAGATAAGATACATCACATCATACCAATAAACTATCACTCTATAATTATCGATCAAATCACACAGACATGATACAATATCTCAATAACCAAAAGGCATATCAAAGCAAACAAGGACACACTGTCCAGCCAGAACGTAAAATAGAGGGGTATTACATCTTCCCCCCCTAGGGTCAGGCTTACTCCTGGAAGCCTGCAAGTAACCTTAGCACAAACTCCATAAAATCACACATATTCAATGGTTCTAAAACCGAACCACTCCACACCTCAGCATAAAACCATAGCAACCCATGCTATAATCAACCCAACCAAACACATTGTCAATCTATACAAATAACCATGGTGAAGTAACCATCAACCACATCTCCAAAACACATATCCATGGATTAACATACATGATACACATATGCACCAATACACATCACTGGGAATCATCACAAGGCCACACATAGTGCGATATCATTACAATGTTTACTTAGGACAAGGTATGCAACATTATCACTTCAACATTCATTTATCATTTTGCATTTGAATCCAAGTAAAATAATTTAACTTCTACATGATTCCTTAAGGATCAGCAATACAGTTGGGGACTATAGGCCTCACCAACAAGATGCACCTATTATGCAATTATCATTAACATGCAATGGTTTCACTAATCCCTTTTCTCTAAACTTTTTCTTGCTGCAAACGATTTTCTATTCATATTGTACATTTTCCATGATTATGAATGCAACTTGGGGACTTAGGTCCTTTGCCCAAGGTTTGATCTAATAAAACAAACCTTCATGGATACATAAGCATTTTCTCATAAGATACAACATACCATGGGTTTCAATACACCACACACTCAAGGATAGACATCTTTGTTAAACCAATGGAAAGAGAGAGAAGACAAGAGATATTTATAGTTCTAACATAGACAGGAATGCAATCATGGTTCATCATCACACAATCACTTTCACACAATGCATCAATCATATGAGAGCATGCACAAATATCTATGAACTAACAACATGATCATTCATTTTCTATTATCCTATTTCATCATATCAATACAATATAACATGCAAAAGCAACTCCAAAACCACATAGGGTCAATCAGGCAACCACTTGCACAATGAGGTAAAGCACAAGAAAACATGCATCAGATACTTGCATGGTGAAGAAAAAAAACAAGACTCTAGAAGAGAATATGCACCAAAGGAACTTCTTGGCACCCTTGAGGCCAACCAAACTTTCTCATGCCAACATGAGCAAAGAAACCAAGCAAGGGTAATTTTTCGGCAACACATGTCACCTGCAACCCACCAACAAGCTAAGGTCCAACATGCTCACCCGCAACATAGGATAGAGGGAAGTAATTTATCTCAACCTCGAAAGACTCTCAACCAAGGAAATCACTCCAATCCTGAAGGGTAAGGCAAGACCTAGAAGGCATTATTCCTCCACAACTCAACCTAGAAGGCATTATTCCTCCACAACTCAAAACAAGGTTGGAAAACTCAACCCTCACAAACGCCATACTAAGGCACTCAAGGCAAGAGGTCCTATGACTATCTCGCCCCAACAAGCACTTGGAACACACCCAACAAACACACTACAACCACACTTAGGCAACACTCAAGGGTCACAACTCTTTACAAAACAAAATAGCCATGCATCAAGAAGGAGGCCAATCAACACATACTTCTTGGTATGCTCGTGGGCCTAACTAACCCCCACCAAAGCATTCATCAACAAGACATGCAAAGGTGGAAATAGCAACAAAACTAGTTGTCGTCCACCACACACACAACACACTAAATTCACACACTACATAATTGTCCATAATGCATTCTTCCAATAAGAAGGATATCGGTGCATTGTACACTACACCGAGGATCCTATCCTTTCCACTAGTTTCCTGCACCATTGGACCTACACCACGTAACAACAACTTCTAGGTAGGCAAGCGAGATCAACCCAAAAGGAAAATATACACTCATGAACAAAACATCTAGCTTAACGCCATGGCTCATAGTGCCCAGAGTATAACCTACACAACAACAACTTAATGGGTTCCACATTATCCCAGAGTACCAAGTGTTTAAACCTAGGCTCTGATACCATGTGTAATGCCCCGCCATGCAACCCTAGAGGAAGTTGCAATTTCCTAAGTTCAAACGTACTATTTTTTTTTTTTAATTAAGTACAAATAACATGCAAGATCACTATCCATTGCCAACAACCTATAAGGTTACGAGACTGAGATTACTTAAAACCCAATCAATAAACATGAATTAAAAACATAACATTTAATTACTTAAGAAATTAAACACTCACACTTCCAAACATGATAAAATCACAAATGCCACATGATTCCAATAATATAATTTACAATATGATTACAAAACTCATTCCCCGAATGAGGTATTCCAACATGGCTAAGGCTATAAAATCAATCTTCCACTGATGCAAAGAAGGGTAGAAATTACAAAGAATACCAGAAAGAATAAAGTGTTTAGCATCTTGATCCCAAGGAGCCTCCTAACCGAAATCTCTATCCACACCTAACAAGAAGATGACCCTAATGGATTTAAGGTGCATGTTCCACTCCAACCATGTGATACCTTAAAGGATGACCCCGTGCTAGAGATAGTAACAAGGAATTCTAGATACATCCATCTCACCACTAGACACAGATAACTAACACTCCATTACCAAACCAATCACATGAACCATACAACCATATATGAATAACAAGTACAACTCTAACATCACTGACATAAGTCACATTGTTTCTAGAAGTAAAATAGATTGAGTACGATAAGAAGCACATATACATAAAACCAAATACCAACTGTTGTCGTAGAAAGAGTGTCATCAAACAGCTCATCATGGGATCTCGTCTGGGAATCTTCCTAAGCTCTAGCCCCCACTATGGGTTTCTCTAGTGGCCTCTACCGAATCCTGGCACCCATACTCACTCATGTGGAATCAAATACCTCTCGTAAGGACAAGATAGATGATCTTGCCATTCTAGGCCTTCCCGACTCATCCCAAGTCTACACAAGCCCTTGTGTCCATGAGCGAGGCTCAATTATCTTAATTAGTGTGAAATACTACCTAACATATAAGTACATTGATTTAGTTTTCACTTGATTAGACCACCTTTGAAGGTTTCCTAGTTTACCTCTTTGGGCTCTAGCCCCTAACAAAAGCCACTCTTCTACTTGACAACATACCAAACAAAACCAATCACCAAGAGAATCCCAAGTGCATACCAATATGATAAAACCACTCCAACTCTAGGAGAAACACATAAATAAAACTCACTCCAAACACTGGAGACAAAAAAGGTCAAAACTCTCCAAAAATTGGAGGCAACAAAGGTCAAAACCCTCTCCAAACACTAGAGGCAACAAAAGATACAACCCACTCCTTCCACAGGAGGCACGAAACACATAATCCACTCTTGAACCAAAGGAGGCATAAACCATCCCCATTTGTGGAACTAGGTAAAACCACAAGATACAACTATATGCACTACCCAAGGCAAAACAAAGGTTGACTAACATGATAATGCAACCCTAAAAGTTAAGCCCCTTGTGGAAGACTTAACAACCCTTCAAAACAAATTCCCCAAAGTGAAAATAGATGAAGTGCATAGACAAGAAGGGAAATCAAATAGGAATTTAAATCTATATTTGGATTTCCTAAATCCACTTCCTTCTTTAACCTTTAGTAGATTATTGCCACAATAAAACTAATTACATTCGGTCTCTTTCAGACAAAGGATGAAATTTAACCAAACATTTAATTCCCTAGTTGCTTTTTAAATAGTAACACAATAATCATAAAAATTTCTCTAAGCAAGGTCGATACATAATTCAACTCTAGATGGATGAAAACATTTAGGTATTAAAAGATGTCGCATAATGTGATTACATAGAGTTTATCTCTTCACTACACATAATGATTAAAATCAATTATTTTACTGTAAAATCATTTTAAAATCAATATTTGGACATATACATCTCTATTAATTACATATTCATTAAAAATAAGAACACCGTATCTATACAAATTTAAAATTAATTTCACACATTTATATATTATCTCTTTAACCCTATGCACATTTTCTAACTTCCTTAATTAAACAAAGGATCAAAATCTATTTTCAAAAAAAAACATTACTCTCTTACAAAAAATAGTATTGGCATCATTAAATAAAATAACCCTCTTATAAACAATATATTTAAATAAAAATATATATTAAACATATATACAATTATATATACTCAACGTATATACAAGTATATGTATATATGATAAAAATATATAAATATTATTTTAAATATATTTAAATAAAAACAATTTAAATTTCAACTAATATAAATCAAATCCCATTTTGCTAATTAAATACAAAGGAAAAAAATACCCATATATATGACAAATAATATAAAATATATATATATACATAAAACCTGAATTTATAAAACAATTTAATATAATATGTAATTATATAATTTATATTATATATATATATATATATATTATAAATAATATATATATATGAGCCTTATTTATATATAATATATATCTCAAATTACAAATAAAAAATTAAACTTTTAAAGGGAGTAGGAAACCCCCTTTAAGGCAGAGCCACATTTTGGGAGGCTGTATCTGACCCTTCCCCATAGAAGTTGGCTTGTGTGGCCTTGACTTTCTGTGAAAGGTAGTGGCCAGCGCCTCCACGGTCACCCTCAGTCTGGGAAGTTGTGGGGCAGCCCTCTCCACCCACATGTAAACAATGTTATTTTTTATATGCATTTTTTTTATTCAAAACAAAATGGCCCACAGCCATCTAGTAATCTTCAAAGCGAGAACTTTCAAAAAGAATTCCCAAAACAATTTAGTTCCTCACGCCAAAAATATATATATATATATATATATATATATATATCAACAACATATATATACATAGAAATTCTCATTTTACAGTCAAAATGTGCAATTGCACAACAAAACAAATAAATTTGACAACACCAAAATTGGGTTTATGTTTTTAGTTGGAAAAAAAAAAATTCTTTTGGTTTTCTTTCAATTTTTCCATTAAAATTGTTGTTTTGGGTTTTGTCTCCTAATCTAATAGCTGGTTGCAAGGTTTAAATTCATTTTACATGGTTTTCTTTGCATCCAAAATAACATTCAAAGAGTTTTCAAATAGCAACAAGAAATTGAAGATTATTTCAAAAGGAAAACAAGAAATGAAGATGAACCTGGTGTTTTCTCCCCAAGCTTTGAAGACTCCAACAATGGTGATTCCAATCTCCTCTTCAACTCCAAATTCAGCCACAGCCAAACTCTCCACCAAAATCAAAAATTGCAAAACAAATGAAATTCCATTTCTTTACAAAGCCCTTCCCCAAATTTGGTCAAACACCTAAAATATCCCACCCACTAAATTTATTGGGCTTTCGGAGGATATTTTCTATTTTTCAAAATTTTAAAGCAATTTACTTTCCAAATCCTATTTCATGCATTCCAAAATTTCATAATTTCATTTAAAAACTAAAAATCTCAAAGTTGCAAGAATATGTTTTATTCAAAAATTCAAAAAGTGACATATAATCCACATTTCGATTTTTATTTAAATTTAACTCAAATGTATAACATGATTTCTATTTCTATTTAAATTTGAATCCGAATATGCAATAATGTTGAAACAACCATTTCATTTAATTTATCACCCTTAACCAAGTTAATCAATAAACTAAAAATGATTTTATTAATCAAACCAAAATAATCAATGAAATAAAATAATATTCAACATTAAAACTAGATATGTTAAATCATCACTTTAACCATACCCACCATTTAATATCCTTTAAAAATACAAATTGAAAAAGATAGCTAGGGAGGAATGAACCAAATCAAAACCGCTAAACCTGATGACAGACTACAACTAGGGTAATGACTTGGCATGGAAAACCTAGCTACTATCTCCCAATCGATTACCATTGGTCAATGGACACGGTCAACTAGTGAAATCAGGTTGAGTCAATGTCTTGTACCTGTCAACCTACGAACAAAGAGCATATTGAACATGCATATATATGATATAATAAAACACACTGTGAAATGAGAAATCTTGGAATCGTAGGGCACTCACAATCAAGTGATACAATCTCGTCCCCTTCACCAATACACTCATCATAGACTAACAGTTCCATCATAAAAAAATATCTCATGCAATAACATGCTACAATAACTAATCATCCTTACACCAATTTAAAACATGACAAATAAAGCATCAGATAAGATACATCGCATCACACCAATAAACTATCACTCTATAATTATCGATCGAATCACACAAACATGATACAACATCTCAATAACCAAAAAGCACATCAAAGCAAGCAAGGACACATTGTCCAGCCAAAACGCAAAATTGAGGGGTATTACATTACTTTTCAATTGGATTCTAATAGTGCTTCATGCATGATCCATGTGGAAAACCCCTTGCCTCTAGTTTATATCCACAAACTATATTTTTTATATGAGTATTGGTTAAGAAATATTTTCTAAAATTGTGAGCCTATATAAGTGTTTACTATATTTTTGTAGTGAATTATCCTTCACATTAAGTTCTAAATTAAATATTTGCATATTCACAACAATTTTAAAAGATATTTTTATATTTTGGTATTAAATTTTATGGTTTTTATATCAGCTTAAAGTAGTTTCCTTTTCATTTTATTAACAAATCACCTCAATTTTCCTTTTAATATATGCACAACATTCATATACCTTCTCTCATCAATCTACATTCATTTCACATCATTTCTAAATTTAATTTGTCTTTTCATCTACTGTCTCTCATTTTTTAGTTGTAGCGAATATCACCATAGGTTTTAGTACTCATTTTTCATTTTATATTTCCTAACCCATGAGTGAAATCCATAGATCATTTCTCATTTTAAAATAATCCTATTAAAATAATCTTTTAGATTCTTTACTTTTTCCCTCCTATTCATCTCTTTCTCTTTCCTAATTTTTGGTGAAATCACATATTTTTAGACAATATAATGATTTAAACCTTGAAAAGTTATATTCAAAGAATTCCAATTGAAGATGATTTGATCAAACTACCTTATATCAAACCTCCTTGGATAGGACCCGTCTAGTTTTAAACAATACCTATAATGGAGTCTACTTTACACCTATGAAAATGTTGATAAAAAACCACTTTTAATTTACCTTTTGGGGGATCAAATGAATTCATTTAAAAATTTTATTTTGTATGTATGTGGTCCTTATTTTAAACTTCCCAAAAATTATAATTTTAAGTATAATTATTTCAATATTATATTTAATTTTTATTTCTTGTGAATATAGGTTTTTCACCGAAAATCAAGCTCTTTATTCTGCACATGTGGAAAAATAGTAGATTACCAAAGAGAAATCTGAACAATATGTTTGTGCTAGTTATTGATGTCCTTGATCCAGCAAAAAAAATGAATATTAAAAAATTTATGTTATATGCAGTCCACCTATATCTAAATTGTAATTGGTTTGACTTCAAAGCTTAATTAAGAAAAAAGTATTCAATAAAGCACTATGAAAGAAAATGAATGTGATCATAGTTACAAATCTAAATTCAAAAAATATAGAATTTTATCCTTCATAGAAAAAAAGTTATATTTTTTATAGTGAACATCACTCTTTGAAAATGGTGTTTACTATTAAAAACTAGTTTTTGAAGGAGAAGGAAAAGGAAATGCAATTTGATTCAAAAAAAAATTAAATATATATATTTAGAATCTACAGACAAAGTTTCAAAAATCACTAGTTTGCATCATCTTCAAATTACTCATGGTTTAGCAGTTATAGGTGCTCAAAAGTGAAGATTTAGTTAAAAAAATTTAGGTCAATTTCAAGTTTGGCCAAAAAGTGTAAACCACTATTGTGGGATCACACAATTATATTGATATCTTGAAGGTTATGGGATTTTAAACAATGTGCTTAGAGAAGAATATGTGATATCATGTTAATCAAGTGAATTCTTTAATTACCATGCAAAGTGATGCATATGATAGTGTGATTAAAGAAAATAACTGAATTACTATGCAAGTGATTACAAACTCATGGGTTAATGTTGTAAAAGTGAAATTGAAATGGTTTTAAATTGTAACAACACACTGTTGAATTTTGGAAATAAAATACAAACATGGATGATGCCTATATGTATATTGAGTATGATGAACATGTTTATGTATTGTGTATCATCGTACTTATGAGTTTGATTTAATTGTCTTGGTAGTTGGACTAATGGTTATACGGAGTGTGTAGGTTAACCTTCCATAGCCATTGAAATTAGAGGCAACCAAAAGACCCTTGTGTTTACCATGTAAAGTCAAATCAACTCATATAAAATGGCTAGAGTCTTATCTTTTGTAAAGTGTTATGTGTATTGTGACATGTATGTTGGGGCTTAAGGGTTCAAATGTTTTAAATTTTTTGAAGATAAATGTGACCCTAAATTTAAAATTTGGATTTCATGTTTAATGTATTTTTGAATTTAATTATGTCTTACTTTTGGCTAATTTTTTCTTTTTAAAAATACTAGGTATATGACCTAAGGGTTGGGGGTCATTTTTAAGCCATACTCTTTGCCATGCTTCATTTATTACCCCTCATAAATTTCTAGTAAGAAGGGTGGAAAAAATGGAGTGAGGAGATGAACTTGACCCATCCCTAACCACATTTAGTCTCCCAACTTCATTATGAGAAGGGATGGGGAGTCCATGTGGAAACCATGCCTCTTTTAAATGAAAAAGAGGACATGGTGGTTTGGAATCTTCTTGAAAATAATTTAAAAAATTCTTTGGCTATGTTTTTCATTTTTTGGTTGGCCTAAGTGTGGGGGAAATTGTGGGAAGGGCTAGAATAGGTTGGAAGGGATTGAGGAAGCAAGTAGCCAATTGCATTTAAAGTTTTGAGGTAGGATCTTCATCCTCCTATTTTGTCAAATGTTTGTTGGTATGTGCAGGATCATGATGGGCCAAAAAGTGGTGATATAGTGGGTATGTGTAGGGTATGTGGCTAATGACTTTTTTTTACCCAAAATTGATAAAAAAAAGGGTTTTTAAAGGAGATTCTTAGCTTTCCACCAATATAAATTATGCTTTACTTTGAATTTAATAAATTATTATTATTCATTTTCTATTTGAATTACAACTAAAGTCCTGATTGATAGGCTAATTGGAAAACATCTATAGCTTTCAAACGGTATCACATTTTTTGTCTCTAAAACATGTGTCACATTATATGCTTCACATACTATAGGATTAAAAAAAAAATAAAAATTTCATGAAGTTTTTACCAAGTTAAAGTGGCAGACATACAAGTTTTTATGTTTTTTAAAAGTTGTAATTAAAAATTCATAATTAATTATTTACTCAAAAAAATTCAAAAATATGCATCAATCGAGACATAGTTCTCTACTTATATCTAAAATATTATAAAAAATATTATCATTTTATTATGGTTAGGGTGGTTAGACAGACACCTACTTCTTATTTTTCCCTGAAATTTAAGTACTACTACTTGAAATTTCAAATTTTTATCAAATAGATTTTATTTTTTTTAAATAAACCTAGTAGTTTAGAAACTACATTCAATTTTCTACAAATTATGTTTTTACATATTTTTCAAATAATATAGATAACTTATTCAAATTTCTACGACAAGTTGCCTAACTCTGATTTTTTTGAATTTTTTACCACTTAAGTGCTTGTTTTCTCCATGATGATCTTGCACATACCTGCCTAAGTCTTAGGGATTCCCAAAGCAAGAAATAATGTGAGAACATTATAAAACACTCATGTTATTTAATATTTTTGACATTTATTTTTGCATTTTTTCTTGAGTTTTCTAAGAAATACATAACATGAGCATGCTATAATGTGCTCGTGTTATGTCTTGCTTTATGTTAAATTCTAGTCTATTAAATATATGTATATATATTTGTATATATGTATGTATGTACGCTTGTATGGAATATATGTATATATGTATCACTAGTATAATTTAGAAATAAATGATTAGGTGACTAAACATTTTAGTCACAACAACTGAAAATGACTAAATTCTACTCATTGTTTGCAACTCAGCTATAAATGAGTAAATAAGTGACTAATTTGGTAATTGACTAAAAAACTATTTAGTTGCAAAAATAAAAATGACTAAATACTTAGTCATCAAATCCAAATTAGAAAATATTTTTAAAAAATAATTTGGCCAATTATTGGTGTGATATATTCATGCATGTAATGTATCGGTGTGATTATTCATGTTCATTGTAGATTCATTCATCTCACTTCACCTCGCTTCATTCATTAGCCTAGAATGAGGCATTTTGATTAGTTATAGTAGCTACTTGAATGGCCAATAAGGATTCAAAGAGGACCTGGAAAATTCTAAAAAGGTGAGCAAGGACAATGAATTTGGAGTTTGTTGCAATGGATTTGAATTCACCAAGTCCCTCTATAGAAAAATCAATTTGGAGATGCCCTCTACAACAAATTTAGAGGTAATTTAAAACCCTCATTACATTTTAAACACAAATTTGAAATGCTCGTTACAATCTACTACTCTTAATAATGTTCTTTTATGATATATGCAATGTTCTACTTCATAATGTGTTTGAGCTAAATATAATAGAATTTGGGTTTTAGTGCAAATAGCATTTCCTCAAACAATTTTTGATGTAGGAGCATCTAGGGTGTAAGGCAATCTTGCATCACCAAAAAAAATTGTTATTTTAATTTTGTTTACTCTTAATAAGGGCTTAGGGGTTAGCAGAATAATATTTTAATTTGCAACAATGTAAATTCCCTTGGTGTGAAATTGTAAATGTAAATCAGATGGGAAATAAGTCTTGGTAAAATAGTGAAAGCATCTTGGAGGGGAATATGCCTTTTGGGTGTCTAGTTCTGGAGAAGGTCAAAAAGTCTTGTTTGCATGTACATATGTCATAAAATTTCATAAAATGGGTTGCAAAAGAATCTTGCATGTTTCTTGCATGTATTTGCATGTTGGCCATGAGCTTTGCATGTTGTTACATGTCAGGGCTGTAATTGTGAGACTCAATTTTAGTAAAATAGCCATAACTTTTTCATACAATAATGAAATCAAGAATTTCAAAATGATTTGAAAAGATGGAAACGAGGCACACCAAATAAAGAAACTATTTAAGGAAATTCTGAAAAATGAAAAATAATTAATAGGAAGAAAGTGATAGGTTTTCTTGGCAGTTTAGGAGGTTGTTTTGAGAAACCAATAGTGGTTTCTTCTCACACAATTTCTATATATTGATGCTACTCATTTGGAGAAGCTAGCTTTGGAGGAGTTGCAAGTTTTCATAACCAAATGCTACTATATTGAGCATAAGATTGAAGACTCCATTGTTGTATATTTTTGTAATCAAAATCTTATGTTATAAGGGAAGCTTGTGAGCTTCAACATATTATAATTATATTTGATGTTTGTTGTAATAAAATATATTGTTTTCCTTCTTACATATGTTGTGAAAATTTTAGTTTTGTTATGAGTCTTTTGATTTGTAAGGGGAGTCCTCTTACATCAATTTTGATACATTTTCATTGTAAGCGCAAACTATCCTTGTGCAAAGTAAACATGTCCTAGATTTACCCACATCAAACATATGATCAAAGATGTTTCCTATAGAAGTTTCTTGTACCTGTGTAAATATTTCCTTTGCAATATCAAATTGACCCCTTTTAGCTAGCACAATGGCTGACCCATTTGCATCATAAACATTTTTTGGTGTTTGTGCCAACACTTTGCAATGGCTGCCCCATTTGCAACATAAACATTTTCACTGCAAGAAAAAAATATCCTTGTGCAAAGTAAACATGTGCTATATTTACCCACACATCAGGCATCTAAATAAATATGCTTCCTACAACAGCTTCTTGTAGCTATGTAAAAATTTCCTTTCCAATATTGAATTGACCCCTTTCAGCTAGCACAATGGCTTCCCCTTTTCCAGCATAAACATTTCCTAGTCACTATGCCAACTCTTAAGTGGCCCCTTTTATGAAATTAATATCCTCTTGAGTTATTATTAGACTAATATTTTCCAATAGAAAAATCCCTAAGGCCCATGGGAAATGAATGATGATTATTTGAGTTTCAACTTGCTTTCATTTCGAAAAGGGGACATTACATTGTACAAGATTTGTTTAGGAGGAGAATAATTTAATCCACCTATTTGGGACTATAAAATAAAAATAGATGAATTAATCTATTTTCAATTATAGGTTCTTTTAATCTAGAATCTAATAGAATGATAAAGCATAATACATTGAAGGACACAAAAAATGTTCTAAAATAAAGACTATAATAGCTTTCCCATAAAAAACAAGAAAGGTAAAAAAATATGAAAAGATAACATATAGATGGTTCATTTGAGGTTTTTGATAAGATCTCATTTAACTATTTCAAATGGGTTTCAGAAGGAAAAAACATATTTTATTGACTAAAATTTTGAGGTAGCTTATCCATCGTCATTGTATGCATCATCTTCTCTTGGAATTTGTTTCTACTATGCACCAAGCCTAGAATTGATTAGGGATGCACTTAAGGTGGATAAAAACTCATCAAATTCATTATTTATATTGAGAAACATAGAATTGAAAAAAAATGACTGGCTTAAAGCAAAAGAAACAATTAAAGTAGCACACCAACTTTTCTTGGCTAATGAAGTAAAACAAAAAGCCGATGAAGAACAAATGGTTCAGATGGAAAGGAGAAAGAAAGAGGAAGAACTTTGGTGGATGATGCAACAAGAGGAGAAATTTGAACATGTGAAGGAATTCTGAAATAGTAAGTGTAAGGATAGGGATGATGATGTGGTTGGTTAGTCTAAGAAGAAACATAATAAGGAAAAGAAGAAAAAGAAGAAGGATAAGGACCATAAGGCTTATGATTCTTATATGGAGGAACCTGATGTTGCCATGGAAGATGAGGAAAATTATATGAGCGATAAGGCACAAGATGATGTAGAAAATTCCCAAGATCTTCTTGTAGTTGGAGGTCCAGAAGACTCTGATGATGGTGAGACAAATTCTCTAGTTTCAACAAAATCACGACGAAGACATATATATTTTGATTTTGAAGATGAAATGAACCTTTACAGAAATAGAGTCTAAGAGAAGATGATCCATATCATGATGTTGTCTAGGATTCCTAAGCTTAAACCAAACCTAGCTTCTCTTTTCCAAGAGAAAAATCCCTAATGCCCATGGGAAATGAATGATGAGCATTTGAGTTTCAATAGATTCCAAGAGAAGATGATGCATACAATGATGATGGATAGGCTACCTCAAAATTTTATTCAATCAAATATGCTTTTTCCCTTCCAAATCCATTTGACATAGTTAAATGAGATCTTATCAAAAACCTCAAATGAATTTCATATGTATGTTATATTTTCATTTTTCCTCTTTCTTGTTTTTTATGGGAAACTTATTTTAGTCCGTTGAAACTCAAATGCTCATCATTCATTTCCCATGGACCTTGGGGATTTTTCTTTTGGAAAATAGGAGCTAGGTTTGGTTAAAGCTCAGGAAGCCTAGACATCATCATCATATGGATCATCTTCTCTCAAACTCTATTTTGGCAATGGTTCACCATCTTCATAATCAAAGTATGCATGTTTCCTTCATGATTTTGTTGAAACTATAGAATTTGTCTCACCATCATTAGAGTCTTCTAGACCTACAGCTACAAGAATATCATTGGTATTTTTTGTATCATCTTGTGCCTTATCACTCATATAATTTGCCTCATCTTCCATGGAAACATTATGTTCCTCCATATAATAATCATAATCCTTGTGGTCCTTATCCTTCTTATTTATCTTCTTTTCATTCTATTTCTTCTCAGACTAACCAACCTCATCATCATCATCATCCCTATCCTTATTCTTACTCTTCCATAATTCATTCACACGTTCAAATTGCACCTCTTGTTCCATCATCCACCAAAGTTCTTCCTCTTTCTTTCTCCTTTTTATCTAAATCCTCTTTTCTTCATTAGCATTTTTTTTTGCTTCATCAACGAAGACAAGTTGGCATGCTACTTTAATTGTTTCTTTTTCTTTAAGATGGTCATGTATTTTTAGTTCCATGTTTCCAAGCATACATAAAGAATTTGATGAGTTTTTATCCACCTTAACTGCATCCCCAATCAATTCCAGGCTTTGTTGGATCTCATTCTAAGCTTCAGCCATGGCTAAAAAATGTAGATATGCATCCACATAATCAGAAAACTTGAACAATTTCAGCCTATATAAAATATTTGGTATTTCAGTATCATGTAGTTGTTCAAACAATCTAGCAATATTAAATAGTGTTGTTACTTTATCCCATGGTATTTCAAGTGAAACACCACCTTTTTCTAGTCGATGGAAGAATTCCATATTCTTAAAGCACACAAAAAACTATAGAATTGGCACTAGGGCTTTTATTTATGAATTCAACCCAAATTCCATTTATTAATGCCTCCATAAAAGTTTGTTGAGCCAACTCTAGTTTATCACACTCAAAATGAAGAACCCCAATGTTGTTTAACAATTCAATGGGTACTTCTCTGCTTCTTCAGAAGAGAATTTTCTATCTCAAGAGAATCTAAGGTTGTACCACAGTCTGTCGATATTAATAACTCACCCATCTTGATAAATGCATGGGAATCACATGGATCTATGCGAGTTACCTTTGTTAAAATTTCCAAATCCTTCTCTGCCTACACTTGCTAAGCATATATATAGCCTGCAACTTTTAATCTCTCACAGTTCTCAAGGTGGAACTCCAGAACCTTTTCAAAAATTGAGAGAGAACTCTTAATATCTCCTAGCTTCAAGTGAACCCGTCCACAAAATCATGTGACCTTTGGCTTTCATTGACTTCAATGCCATGTAGTAGCAGCCAATGGTGGCATAATCACCTTTAATATGATAAGATCATGCAAGATTATAATATTAATGAGATTTCATGAGAGGGTGGTCAGCTGAAACAAGAGCTATCTTAGTCAACTATTCTACAAGCAATTGTTGCCCTATGAAGAAAAATGGTTTGATCAATCATTCAATGCCATTGTGTAGTACAGGTATAATTCAAAGGCTCTATGCATATTTTCCATTCATTCATGAACACTACCTCTTCCACTAACTGTGAGAATCCTACAATTAAAAAATATACAAAACTAACCATAGATGTTTTTCCCCGTTTCAAACAACAAATTGCCAAAAAAATGCATTTAAAATCTGCAAAAATATGCAAATAAAATCACACTATTTTTCGTGCCAAAAAGAATCATGAGACCAAAAAAAATTTATTACTATTATGTTTTGATAGAATTCTTCCAAGCATCCATAGCTTTTTTGAAATCACCTGTTTTAGGATTTTAGCCATAATAGCAAGGCAGTGAACTGTTCGATAAAATACTTTGGTAGACATGTATGAAAAATGTGATAGCATAGACAAGGAAATGAACTTTTGAAAAAATGCCTCAAAGAAATGTGGTCTCATGGTAATGGAATGCCATGATGAATTTCATGAAAATTGAATTGTTATAGATTATCATGGCATTCCATCACCATGAGACCACATTTCTTTGAGGCATTTTTTCAACTAGTTCACTGTCTCTTCTATGCTATTGCTTACTATTATGCTTTGATAGATTTTTTCCAAGCATCCATGCAGCTTTTTCGAAAGCACTTGTTTTAGGATTTTAGCCATAGAAACAAGTCAGTGAACTATTTGATCAAATTCTTTGGTAGACAATATGAAAAATGTGGTAGCATAGACAATGAAAAGAACTGTTGAAAAAAATACCTCAAAGAAATGTGGTCTCATGGAATACCATGAAAAGAAAATGCAATTGGAAGTTGCTCCTATTTATTAGTTATGCAATGTGAAGTAATTGCATAAGTGCTTAGGTTGACTTTGTAAAAACTATATTGTAATTGAAATTTTGTCATCTATCAACATCTAGTTATTAGTTATGCAATGTGAAGTAATGCTTTGAGTTTGAAAGATGTGCAATGCAATGTAATCAACAATGTTGATGATTATGAACAAATAATTGATACCAATTCATAGTATACCCCTATATTCTAACCTAAAATACATAAAAAAATCCAATCATACACAGTATTATCAACAAATAATTGAGACCATAATTCGAGCACTGGATTAAATCTTCTTGTCCATTGATTTCTTCAAATAGATATTACAATATAACATAAGTCTCCTCATATATGTTTCTATAAATTCCTATGATGATGATATCAAAATTTGGTCTTGGTTTCTCTTTTATAATAGAAACAACAAGCTTCAGACCATTACAAAATATGGCATCTTTTCAAAATTCATGCTTCTTTGTATAAACTAAACTAATCATTAGATTTTCTTAAAACATAAAACAGAGAAAGTAGATAACTAATAAAGTTTGCAGCACTCATGACATCATAGTTCATTAATCTCTGTAAGGCACTTGTGATCACTGAAGAATTGTTCAAGGTCCTTTCTCCATATCAGTTTATCTTAATGTGTTGTTCTTCCACTTTGATAGCCCTAAGGCCTACTATTCAGGGGGAGGACCCAAATACTTTTGCTCCCACTCGTACACTATATAATCATGTGGCCATTTTTATTCTTGAATTTTCAATATATTTTCAAGGTGAATCTTCCATTGGTTGTCTAGTAACACCCTACCATCCATGATAAACATAGAATATCCAACATCCAACACTGTTACTCCATCCATGATTAAGTCAAACCTATCAAGACTCAACTCACCATCCTTTTGTGTGCGAGTGATGTACTATGGAACAATCTGGCCAAATTCCCTCTTCCATTCATGGAGGTCCTTCAAGCAGTCATCACATTTCAATATTTTTGGCATAAACGATTATTTTAGAGTATGAAATGAATCTATTCTTGTTTTGATCTTTTGGTCCTCTCCTTGCATATATTGGAATTCATATATAACTATTTTTTCCATCTTCTCTATAGTTTTTTATGTTTTACGAGCCTTAGTACTCCTCTATAAGTGAACCGTTGATTTTTTGGCTTCTATGGACAACTCTTGCTCTTCTAGGGTTTTTCACCTAAAAGGAGAGAGATAGGAGCAAAAATGCTAATGGTTCATTGAATTAATGCTATGTGTAATGTTGTCTAACCTAAATGAAGTTAACTAAATGCAACTGACTAATCTAAATGAATGAATATGAATTCCAAAGTGCATTTTAAAGTTATGTTTGAAAACACATTGTGTAATACAATAATGAATTAAATGATGAAAATATGCAGAACAAAAAGAAAAGGTATGAATCCGAGTGCACCTGGAGACTTGATGAAGAATCTAGAATGTTGTAGAAGCTAATTGAAATCACTCATTTTTTACAGTGGGACTCATTCGCCCATGGTGGTGAATTAGTCATCCTTCTGGTGAAAAGCTATCAGAAGCAAGTTTCTATTTGTCAGGATCTAGAATCTAACAAAATTTAGATTTTTGAAAAATTAAGAGATAACTTTGCAACACCAGATCTAGAAATCACTACTTTTCAGATTTTCAAAGTCTATTCTGCCAGAAACAGACATAAAACCTTCTCCAAGCTTGAAATAGACATAAGTTGACTTGAAGCACCTAGTTGACTTGTAAATCAATCTTCAACACCAAAAAGCTTAAAAAATCTGCATACCTAGGTCTGCAAACAAACATGCAATAGGGGGAAAATAGTTTAAGGTTAGTGAATAGGGGTTTGTCTTGGTCAAATCCTGTTTTAGTAATCAAACCTTTAATAAAATAATGAAATGAAAAGGAATGATAAACTAACAACATGCAATTGCTATTACCTTACTAAACCATTGATGACGCAAATCTGAAGTAATGTCAGTGGCTACTTCAAAGTGCTTGAATAGTGCTTGAAAGGATGTTGTAAAATTATTGAATGCTTGAGTGAATAGGTGAATAAATAAACTTGATGAATGGGGGTTGAAATGAGGTGAAAATCACTTATTTATACACACTTGTGCCTTAGTAACCCATTCATACCTCATCACAGGCTAACATCAAGTGATTTTTAATAAAATCCTGAAAGAAAATTTAAAATATTTTGAATATGGGGCCAAGGGGGACTCATTCGCCACCCATGGCAAATGGGTTCCACCTAGGACCTAAAAATGTGTGTTAGGAAATAAGTTGTATTTAATGTTGTTTGTCAGGATAATATTGAAAAATACACTTAATAAAAGCTTATGAGGGCATCAAGGGGTCAAATAAGTCATACGAAATGGATAAATGGTGAAGTGGTGCCTAGAAAAGCATGAAATCTTGTTACAAGACTTTACAACACTTCAAAATAGGACTTATTAATGTGTAAAAAGGTGATTTTTAGGTGAATTATAATTAATAGAGTCTATAAGAATGTGGAAATATCTTACAACACTTCACAACACCTTCACAAGACATCGTTCTTTGAATTTTAGTACCTAAGTATGCATGTTCAAGCCATGTTGTAACATAAAATCAAAGAAAAATATATCAAATACGATGAAACAAGACCTAAAAGGCCATGAAAATGACAAGGGGCCATTTTTCTATGGTATAGTAAGATTTTGCACAAGGTTACCAATGGGTCGTGTATGGGATACCAGTTCTTAAAAAGTGGATCTAGTATGGGTAGATGTGTTTTGATCTGATCAATTGCTTGCATTAGTGAGCTATAGCAATCATACACACTTTCCAACTTATCCATAATTAGCTTTATCCTATGCTCAAGGACCTTCTCTAAAACATTGAAAATTTTATTATTCACTCCTTCCTTACCCTCATTGTTGGCTTTCTTTAACTCTTTAACCTCTTGTCTAAGAATGCTCACTTGTTCAATATAAGCACTTTCTATATCAACTAGTGGAGTAGGAGGACGCTGGTATAACATTATTTCCTTGTTTTATGAGTGGCCTACTCCTTTCAATTGTTCCTTCAACTTCACATTTTCCATGAACAATTTATTGACTTCATCATTTAAATTTTTTTGTTATTTTTGTGTACTCTCTAGATCTAGCTTTTATCTCCTTAACTACAACTCAAGTGAACATAGTTGAATGCATTGTCATGGTTGCAACTTCTAGAGGAGATGTATCCTTTAATGTTTTCACCATAGCTATCCCTTTCATCTCCTACACTACATATAGTAAACTTGGTTTTTGTGTACTCTTTTGTTTGGCCCAAAATTCCAAGGCTTCAATCTTAGGGTTATACCCTGTGCCACTTACCCCTTTCATCCGAGTCAAACTCAACAATCAGCATTAGGTCCTCCTGTTTTCTCACTTGATCAAGTAAAAACATTTTCTTTAATTTCATACCAACAACAATAAGTATATTACTTTCCAAAATCATCTCTTTAGCCTCTTGTGGGCTAACATCAATATTATCAATCCTTAATTCATTAAAAGTTTGGGCTACTATTTGGTCATGCTATTATTCCTCTACTCCCATCTTATTTATTTCAACCCTTGCTTCAAAATATCTCATTTTCATCTTAATCCAAAAGTCTTTAAATTTAGGTGTTTTGATAAATTCATCATCTTCCAACAACTTGCGAGTTGCAACTACCCTTTCATCCTCATGCATTTCTCTTTCTCCTTGTACCTCAATATCAGCTCTATTTTTAGGCCTATGGTCTTCAATTTCAAGCATAGGTTGGTCCACTTCAACATCATCCTTGGAATGTCTTAACACATTAACTAATTATTTTGTATCCCCAACCTCCTCACTTATTTTATAGGAAACAAGTGGGTCTATCTCTTGTGTCTTTTGTTTTCTAGAAGGTGGTTGTTCAAGAGGTGATCCTGGAGAAGCATGACATATTGAAATAGTATCTAGAGTTGGTTTTGTAATTACAATACCACTCAGCGTTTTGGAAAATAATTTGGTAAGTCTCCTTGTATCTATTGTAGTCTTAAATAATTCATGAAAATCACCAATTATCATATCAATCCTCTTAACATGATCTACTTCCTCTACGAAATACCCCAAAAAATTATTGTGCTTCATCTTTCGTTCTTCCTCAAGCCTTTTCATAACTTCCCATTTTCTCCTCCTCTCATATACCTCTTGAGGAGTGAAATAATTTATGATTACATCTTCTTCATAATCAATCTAGTGAGTAACCATAGCCTTACTAAGGATGGTGTGTCTTACAAAATTCATGTGATCCTCAGGGTCAAAATCTCTTTCCTTTCTAGATTGTAAAGATTACCTTCTCTTTTAGATAATTATGCAACTCTTCGAGTGTATCGGATCCACCTAATAGTTCCCAACATGTCAAATTGGGTAGAAATGTACCCTTCCTTTGTTTATTCATGAAATCCTTTTCCATCCATAGATGAACTCTAAAAGGGCTAATTGAAGGGGGACAAGCTTTGACAATATTGGTGGGTCTTGTGGGCATCCAAAAATCTTGATTATTATGGTATCTGGTAGAAAAAAATAATCACTAAAGTTATGAGTATGGCCTTGCTCAAGTTTTAAACCCAAAGGTTTACAAATTGTAGTACAAGTGTGTGTAGTCTTGGTGGTTGGTGGCTAAGAACTCTCATAATTTTGTACACAAACTCATCATGGAATATCACATAATTTGAATTCTTACATTTCTTATCCCATATATAACACCATAGTTGCACTAGAAGAAAATTCCTATGCTTGTCAATCTAACCCAAACACATCCTTTTGGTCCATCTATCTTTATTCTGGTATAATATGAAGTGGCACAACAAAGAATATTGTTTGAATGTTATGGGGGATTTATTTTCCCTAACTTGTAGAAATCCTTCATGCAATGCTTTCTCAAGATATGAGGTATAATCATATTCAATGTTCATCTCAAGGTTTTGGATCCTGATAGCCATCATCATTAAAATAACTAGCATTTTCTCTTCTACATCTATCCCAATTACTTGACAGATAGAAATAGATTTTCTTGAAATATAATTAGAAATATAAGACATCAAATGGTTCAATGGGATATATGAATCACCCTATTGTTCACACCTCTTTTCATGTAAATGGGGACTTCATCACTTCTATGGGTTCTCCTCAATCTAGTATATTCTTCTTTAGTTATTTGCAAATCAATTTTAGTCAGGGCTAGTTTGTTTAGGTCAAAAATTTCAATGATGGTTGCTTTAGTCAACACAACTAATGGTGAACCATCAGGCAATCTCACAAACCTAGTAGCAGGATGATAACTTTGAACCAATACTCTAATGAACTCTACATCTATAAAAAAATTCGTGACAATTAACTTGGAAAAATATAATGCCCATGGATTTGACACTAGAATCTTTCCCTCCATTTTGTCATAAAAGTACCAGAACAGTGCCCACTTGGAGATAGGGATAAGGGAATCTCTATAGCCATGAGCCACATCATTAAGAAATTTCTTATTTAATCCTCTCTCAATTGCTTCAACGAGTATATCCAAGATAGACTATTGTAAGGGCCTCTTTTTAACCTTAGATTTTTCATTTTTAGTTTAAGGTTCTTTCTTGGCCAACATGATGTCCCTTTTAGTTTTAGGTTCTTTCTTCTTGGGCGGAATGATGTTTAACTATCTTACCTCTCCTATACTTCTGAAATGCAGAATTCCAAACAATCTTTTACACGTAAAACTTAATTCAATGTTTAACTATCTTACTTCTCTTGTACTTCTGAAATGTAGAATTCCAAACAATCTTGTACTCGTAAAACTTAATTCACAAGATTTTTGTGCACTTACCTAGGTTACGATGGTTCCAGAGCTTAACCTCCTCGAACTCCCAACTCCTCACATGATAATTTTTGCAAACGAGTGCAGAGAATGTCAAATTCTTGGTTTAATGGCTTTTGAGCTCAGTCATGTCAACATTAATATCAACCTTACACAAAATATTTTTCTCGTAGTTCGAGTTTGAACATGCACCATTGATTTTACAAGATAAGACGATTGATGTGATTCATGCATTTCATACCACTTTACCAACTCAAGTCCAATGTCCTTTTGTAAAGTAAGAATGGAACCCGGTGAGGACAAAATTGAAAGTATTTTATTTTATTGCCTTCGTAATTTTTTTGAGGTATGAAATTCTTTTGTATTCTTGTCCCATTCATTTAGCCAGCCCCCCCTAGATTTTTGTCTCTAGTAGCATTCTTCACGAGCAAGGATCTATTCTAAATCTGCTTTAAGAATTTTCTCTTTATTATACATGGAGTTATCCATTCCCTTTTTGATAACCTATTCATATATTTTAGACAATTCTAATTCAATTTAGAGGTTTTTAGGAAAATGTTTTTGAAATGCCTAACATTCTAGTCCTTGATCTTGATTTTTAGATATTGCAATTTCTTGCTCAATTGAAACATTCTTGTTTCCTCAAAAAAACGACCCCACCATTCTCTTATTAAATGAAAAAAATTGTGGTCTCTAAACCACATAGCCTCCAATCTGAAAGGATATTTAATGTTTTTTATTTTCTTCAAAGAAAGAGAAATTGGGAAGTGATCAAATCCATGGAGAGCATGAATAATTGAAACAAAATCCCAAGGAGCAAAAAACTAATTTTCAGTAAGTAGGAAGCGATAAATTTTTTAAACTATCTAATAGAAATCCTTTCATCTGTTTGTCCAAGTGTATATGTTGTTTTTGATAGGGAATTCATGAAGATTGTTGGATAAGATAAAATTATTGAAATCATCCATCATAGCAGTTGGGGGGGTAATTCCACCAATTTTTTTAGAAGAGTTTATGATAGCATGGAAATCTCCCGCGAGAATTTTAAAGGAAGGAGAATCAAGCTCAAAGCTTGAAGATATTTGTTTCCAAATTTTCCTTTTCCCATCTAGGGTGCATGGGCCATAAATATTGTAAATCATAAAATGAGTGTTTGATTTTAAGCACCAAGCTAAATCTTTTATCCAATTTGCTTTAATTTCAAACTGATCAACTTTAACAAAGGACTTGTTCCAAAGGGTAAATAAGCCCCCTGAAGCACCAAGTGTGGGTGAGACAATCAAGTCCCAATCATTTTAAGAAACTAAAAATTTCTTTAGCAAACTGAACATATAGTTTACTTTCTTGAAGCAAAATGATTTCTGAGAGTGTGTCGAATAGGTGACTTTTTAGTAAGAAATTTTTGTTAGGGGAATTTAAGCCCCTAACGTTCCAAGAGATAACCCTCATTTCCCTTGAGGAGAGAGTCCCTCTCTCCTCTTACTTTCAATTTTTTCTGAGGATTTAGTCCCCATAGTAGAATCACACTACCAACATTGTCGGGGGGTACTCAACCCACCGAATTTCTTGGAGGCTCAACGAAGGTTCATTTCCATAGTAGATTGGAGCCCTACTATAATTTCTATATTTGTCTTCTCCTCATTGGATTTCCATCCCCTTTTAGTTCTAGGAAAATTTGACGCCTTAAGGTCAAATTTTGATTGTGATATGGGAGGGGAAGAAAATGAATCTAAGGTGATAGGAGTAGAAGAAGGAGGAGGAGATAAGATGATTTCGATAAAATTTAGTTTTCTTTTCTATGCTGATTGAGTAATGGGAGGTATGGGAGAATTCCTTGTTGAATCATTTTCTCCCAAAACCTCGTCTGCAATTTCTTCAATTAAATCTTTTGTTGCCTTAGTCATAGCCTCATTAACAAATTTTATCAAATCATCACTCAAAACCATTAAGGATGTTTCAAAAGTATTTAATATTGCACTTCGAGAGAGAATGGTCCCTATTAAGGGTTTGAGAACAATTATGAGCATTAGAAAGGGAGTTATCATTGTTCAAAGGAAAATTTGAAGAAGAGGGTTTCGAGTCAAGGCTTAAAATACGTTGGGAGTGTACAAGTTGACCACTTTTAGAAATATGGTTAAGATCCCAACTGCCTATAATAGAAGTATAAAGAAACTCAATATGATTTAAAGAAGAAGGAGGGGAGGGACAAAAATGAGAATTAGAAGTTGGTTGGCTCAAATCTAGAGCCCCTAAGAGTGCAAAAAGATCCAGATTTTTCAGCTCTAGAAAAAATTTCAGTATCTATAGTTAAGTTTTTCTCCTTCCATACTCATTTCTCCCATTTTACATGTTGAATCAACTCCCCTTTATCAGTGGGCAAATGGATTTTAAGAGGGAGGGAAGATAGTTTATTGATCAGGTCCATAGCCCTAATGGAGGGTTTTTCATTTACAATAATAAATTCACTTTTAAGCAAATGCCCAAAGTGTTTAACTATTTGCTTGATGGGGTAAATCTCAAAAAATTCAACTGGAAGAAATGGTAATGAAAAAAAAGAAGAGGGCACAAACTTAGGGTTTCCAAAGACATATTTTCTTTTCAGTCAAGTGTCCCAAGAAAAGTATTCCCAAGCTAGTATGGACCTTTGCACATTACTCTGCCTTTTATAGTGGGATTCTTAAATAATACAAAGAAAGATGAAGCAAAAACCATAAATAAATCAAAATATTCATACCATTGTTCTCGAATCCAAGCCTGAATTTTAGAAAGCGGCTTATCTTCACCCCAAAGTTGCACAAAAAACCATTTTGTGCACAATCTTCATACTGGTTTTCTAAATGCAAAGATATTGTTGGGACCAGCCTCCATTATCATTCCCAAGTAGCCATTACCTCGATATCATGTAAACTAGAGTCATTCCCTTGTTGGGAATGGAAGTTTGAATGGTTCCCTAAGCTTCTGGATTTTTCTACTCCTCCAAAACCAAGGGTTTATTTCCTTGTTCTCTCATAACCCTACTCTGGCTCCCTCGCTGATTAGAACATCGTTTCCAATTATCATTGTTTCTTTGGTGTTGGAAACCCTTATGATTTTGATGGAAATTCCCTTTTAGAGTATGTCTAGAAAAGGAATGAGCACTTGGAAAAGGGTGATAATAATCCTGTTGATTATGATTTTGCATTGACTTTGACCCCCCATGATTATTGTGTTGTTGAACATTCTTGGTTGGATGAGAAAAATATTGTTGGAACCTAAATTTCTAAATGGGCCATAATTCCTCCTTTGATAAGATTAAAGACCATTTTGGAAAGACCCCAGATTTGGTGTTTCCAAAATTCCCTTGTCCCTAGCATTAAATTGAGGATGTCATTTACCAGAGAAAAGGTCTTGCCCAAAATAAGATGCATTCGAATAATGTCATTGCTTACTAGAATGAGGATTCTAACCATGAAATGAGGGCCTAGACGGATCTACATCATCTACCCAGCTAACCCTTCAGCCATGTGTTTCACCCATTATGTTGAATATTCTGAGAATGTCAATGCTTACCAAAATAAGGATTGTTGAGCACAGAGTAGTAAAAAATAGAAACAAAGAAAAATGATCAATTGTCACATTTCATTCTCCAAGCTATGACCAGGGCTTATTGAATTGAAGAAATCCAGTTACAAAGAATGGAGTGTAGTTTAAAAACTATAGTGAGAAACTGTACAAGCACCATTACAAGACAACAAGTTGTACAAACAATCACAGCTCAATAAAGACCCCCTTTTGGGTTCATTTTTATCGTGAGAGTTCAAAAATAATTTCACAACTATGATAGCATTTCTTTTCTACTCTCATACTATTGAAGTTTCTATTTAGCAAAAATCAAGATTTTTTTTAACCTATAGACACATCCCTTGCATCCTCCCAATGATAGTCAATTGTTGTTTGCATGTTGTGTTGATAATAATATATATTTTAATTCTTTCAAATGCATGATAAAAATGCATATTTACCCAGTAAAACAATTTTAGTTTTTTATTAGATCAGTTGTCTTTAAATATAGTTTGTTATAGCTGATTTCAAATGCATAATATAATATAGTCTTTCTCATTAAAAATGGGAAGTTCATCCTGCATTTCCTTGTGATTCCTGTAATTATAACAAGAAAATTGGTCACTAGAGTTTTTGATGAAGGTGGGAAAGAGAATTGGGTGTGTTTAAATGGGAGTAAAATTCCTGTAAGGATTGCATTTGCATCACTAACTCTCACTGCTCTTCATATTATAATTTACAGTGGTCTAAAGTCATAACTTCTAACAAACAATTGTTAAATCATGATTTATTTTTCATTCTTCTTTCTATCAGTAATAAATTGAGTTGCATTGTCATCTCTATGAATAGATTTTTGTTTTATAATTTTTATAATTAAATATTATTAAAATAAAATTTAATAATTTTTTTTAATTAATTATTAATAAATATTTTATTAAACTAACAAATAAAAGAAATAAAAAAATAGAGCCATAAGGGAAGGTAGAAGGAAAAAATATCTTTAACTTTTCTATGACATATCCTTACACTCCTAAAGGTACAAGTGCTAATATAATTCAAATCTTATGTAATTGCTTTATCTTTCCAAAAGATATTTATTGAGTGTCAGTATGTTTTTTCCTATCTTGTTTTATAGACATGTTGTATTTGTTTTTATCAAAAGTTGACTAGCAAGTTAGTAAAAAAAAATTCCAAAATCATGAATATAATATTTGGAGATGATAAAAAATAGTAACATAATAAACTATAGAAACATTTGATTTGATCACTTTGAAAATTTTATACGTTTCAGCAAGCAATGAGAGATTTTTCTTTAGAAGATGTAGTTACAAATGGATTACATCAATACATTATTTTTCTCTAGAAGTTGTAGTTATAAATGGCTTACATAAAATCCTAAAAACAATATTATAAAGCCAGAAAATGATTTATAGTTTGAAAACTCACAACTGTCAACTGTATGTGCATTCACGACATAGTAGTCTTCCTTGGATTTTCTATTGGTCCTATAGGAGATGGCCCTCTAAAACCCAAAGTAACCTCATCTTCAACACAACAATAAAATAGAGTTGGGTTAATGTTCCTTCTTTTTAAATTAGCACAAACTTTACACAAGCCTTTCCAGTGATCTCCTTGACTGGTAACTAGAAGATCCTGAGGTGGTAACTGGACTTGAGGATTATTTGATGCCCTGAGAAATGGAACTCCATTTCCTGCTAGTATAACTATTTTTCTGATGCCTTGAGAAATGTTTTCGCTATGTCTCGATTGATTGAAGTGAAGGCCAAAGGCAGAGGAGCATAACATATAACTAAAATTGACTCAACACTAAATCATAGTAAACTAATAATAACACACATAGAAATAACTCAAAAACTAAACTTTGTATTCATTCAAAATATAATTGTTTTCACAGAAAGATTTATTGCTCTGTTTCACCACAATTTTGCCTCTGCAGGGCACACTTTTTTTTTTTGTTCTCACTTCTTCATAATAATAATAAACTTCCTTACAAAATATAGCCATTAAAAAACACCATGAAAATTCACTAGGAAAGAGGCGAAATAAATGTTATAAATTACATGTCTAGTAACATCTAATTCACGTCAAGTGAAAAGTATTATTAATCCCAAAAATAATGAAAACCCTATTAAATATTGTCCTTTAAAACATTAAATTCTTGATAAAATATCCATGCTAAAAATCCAGTCAAAAATACATTTCACCACTCGACCGTTGAGAGGAAATAAAGAGGGCACAGGACTATGGGAGAAACCACTCTACTGCACGCTCTAGAAGATGACCTCATGGGATAACGGTAGAACTACAGTACCACACAAAGCAAAAGAGAGACTCGTGGTATGGCGGTAGACACCACTCTACAGCAAGAAATGGAGGAGAGGCTTGTGGGACTGTGTGGTCACCACTACACTACATGAGAGATGAGAGGAGGCTGTGGTAAAATGGAAGAGGTCTGAAACGCATGTAGGAAGTAGAAGTTGGAATTGTTTCCAACACTCCCCCTTAATTACAACTAATGTCATCAATAATTCCCAAACAATCTCTCTGATAGATGAAGTTGTCTTTTCCCAATGCCTTGGTAAAAATATCTGCACACTATTCCTAAGACCTACAAAACTCTAAGAATATTTCACCATTGTTGATTAACTCTCTAATAAAGTGATATTTGGTATCAATGTGTTTGCTCCTTTTGTGAAAGACTAGATTTTTCAATAATGCTATGGCTGAATTGTTATCACAATATATTTTTGTTGCCTTTTCTTGTTCTTGTTTCAACTCTCCCAGTAGTCTTCTCATCCATACTACCTAACATGAGGCACTTGTGGTTGCTACATACTTTGCTTCTGCTGATGAAAGAGTGACTATTAGCTATTTTTTCAAAGCCCATGATACTGCACTAGTCCTAAAATGAAAAACATAACCAAACGTGCTTTTCCTGTCATCAATACTTCCAGCACAATCACTATCATTATACCCAATCAGCTTGAACGCATTTGAACTTGAATATTGGATGCCAAAATTCTTTGTTCTACTTATATATCTCAGAATTCTTTTTCCAACTTTCAATGTGTTTCTTTAGGAGCTTCCATAAATCTGGAAATCAAGCTTACAACATACATTATGTCTGGTCTTGTGGCTATCAAATACATGAGATTGACAACAAGTCTCTTATATAAAGTTGGATCTACATTTATTTACCTTCGTCATCCTTACTTAACTTCAAGCCTGTAACAATTGGTGTTGGTGATGATTCACAATTTATCATATTAAACCTCATCAAAATTTTATTTGCATACTTTGATTGGGAGATAAAAATACCATTTTCATTTTGATTCACTTCAATGCCTAAAAAGTATTCCATGAGACCCAAATCTTTCATTTCAAGTTCTTTCTTCATAGCTCCTTTAAAAAAATCAATTGATAAATCAACCGTGAATATTAAATCATCAACATGTAGACATACAATCAGAATTTCACCTTTTTTCATTCATCTTGGTGTACAATGTAGGCTCATTGTTTCATCTAATGAAGCCATTATATAACAAATCTGAATCAATTCTATTGTGCCAAGCTCTTGGGGCTTGCTTGAGACCATACAACACTTTCTTCAGCTTGTAGACTTTATCTTCTTGAACCAAAATCTCATACCCAGGAGGTTGTTCCACATAAACTTCTTCTTCAAGATAACTATTCCAAAAAGATGATTTCACATCCATTTCATGAACTGACCATTTTTTTTGTGCTGCAATGGCAAGAATCATTCTTATTGTGTTAAGACGTGCTACAAGTGCAAAAGTTTCATTGTAATCAATTTCGGGCTGTTGTGAATAACCTTTTGCCACTAATCTTGCTTTATATTTTTTCACTTCACCATTTGTATTTAATTTGGTTTTGTAAACCCATTTCACACCTATTACATCCTTGTCTTTTGGAAGACTTACTAACTCCCATGTTTGATTCTTTTCAATTGCATCAATTTCTTCATGCATTGCACATATCCATTTATCATCCTTAATTGCATCCTCAAAATGAATTGGATCTTCAACTTGTGAATAAAATGAAAAAAAAGACATTTGATCATTATTATTCTCACCTTCATTTTGTTTATATATATCCCTTATACTTCTATTTTTTTGTCTTCTCATGCTTGCCAATGTAGGATTTGATAAATCACTTGAACTTGTTGAATGTGGACTTGATGGTCCAACACCAAAACTTCTTGTTGTAACTGGTGTCTATTGTCCTAAACGTGAAGTTGCTCTTACATTTCACAATGGCATCACTTGTGGACCACTTTTTTGAGCTTGAACGGGCGTGGAAAGAATTACATTTGTAGGAATATTTGCTTGTACAAAAACTTCATTTTCCTCTTGTAGAATACTTGTTGATACATTGACTATTTTTTCTTTGCTTCCATCCCATGCTTCATCTTCTACAAACTGTACATCTCTGCTGATTATGACTTTCTTGGTTGTTGGATTATAAAGTTTATAAGCCTTGGATTCATCACTATATCCAACAAAGATACATTTTTCTCCTTTGTTATTTAGCTTCCTTCTTAATTCATCAGGCACATGTGCATATGCCACACAACCAAAAACTCTCATGTGAGCAACATTATGTTTTCCTTCAGTCCATGCTTCTTTAAGAATGATATTCATAACACTTTTTGTTGGACACCTATTTATTATATAAGCTACACATGATATAGCTTCAACCCAATTTTCATTTGGTAAATGTTTGGCTTTCAACATATTTCTAGCCATTTCCATGATTGTTTTGTTTTTCCTTTTAGCTACCCCGTTTTTCTGTAGTGTGTATCTAGTAGTAAACTACTTGTGAATCCCATGATCTTTGTAGAAATTTAAAAATTCTTTTGAAATATATTCACCTCCTCTATCTGTCCTCAATGCTTTAATGTAATACCCACTTTTCTTTTCTACAAGAAACTTGAATTGCCAGAAGAAATCAAACACTTCATTCTTGTTCTTTAGAAAATAACCCCATGTTTTCTTTGAATGATCATCAATAAAAGTCAAAAAATAAAGACTGCCACCAATTGAGGGTGTCTGGATAGGTCCACACAAATCTGAATGTACAATCTCCAAAGGGGATTTTTCTCTAGTTGACTTTCCTACTGGAAAAGCTTCTCTATGTTGCTTTCCTAAAATACATCATTCACATACTCTTTACAGTTTTTCTATTAGAGGTGATCCCTTGGCCATACTTTTCCTATGAAGAAATTTAGACCTCCAAAGTTAAGATGCCCAAATCTCAATTGTCATAACCAGTTTTCATCTTTTACTTTTGCTTGAAAGCTTTTATGATTTACCATTTTCTAGATTTTATGATAATGATGACATGCCCTAAATTCACTCTTAGGAAAAAAACTCAATTATCAATTTTTTTTTTTTACATTATATCGAAGATTTTCATTAAACCTAATAACATTATTAATGTTAAATCTTCAATCCTTATATTAATATTGTTTCTTCTATTTAAACAACATAATATTATCATTTTCAAATCTAAATTTAACATTAATAACATTGTCTTTATTTCATTAAAAAAACAACAATATTTACTCTCCAATTTACAATAATAGCATTATCGCAATTTAATCAAAATATAAATAATTTACGCGGAAGCCGTATCCTATTTGAACGATGCTGAGTTAAGGCATCTTTGGTGCTGACTGATCTAGGGAGGATGGGAGATGATTGTTTTCATCCTAACCATTAATGAATCTTTACTGACTTCGCTTTCTTCTTGCCCTTATGCTCGTCATCTCCACTCCTATTACTATTGCTCGTGGCTTGGCCACTGTGCAAGGTTTGACCTTCTCATCCACATGGTTCCTACCAATTGGCTTTGGAACAGGGTATGGACATCCATCAAAGCATAACGGATAGGGAAATTTTTTCAAATGTTGTAGTTGCAATCCTTCTCAAATTATCACGCCTACATTATACTTATGTTATTTTGAAACCGCGAGAATATCAGATTTGATATAGTCAATTAAAACCCTAGTCTGTAAATACCGTTGTTTCTGTTTTAAGGCCTTTAGTTGGTAAGGATATTGAGATTTATGTCTGGATCAAAACCGGATGGTGGCGGACAACTATACGTGTCTACAGAGGTTTCTTGTATCCCACACAGTAGGAGGCAGAACCATGTCAGGGCTTGCATTTCTTCTCCTGGAGAGGCCTTTTGTGAACAACGAAAAACAACCCAAGTTGGGTTTCACAGTTTACCAGGGCTTAACATCCGTGAGTGAACCCTCCGACAGCGTGCTCCCATCTCATTCGCTGTTATATCACACTGATTTTGCTCCTCTATTAGATAACGAGGCCATTTATGAAATTGAGCACCCTACTTACACTAGCCTTAACAGGCTTGCTTCCCAAGTCAGTAACTGTCTTTCCTATTTCCTGCATTTATATCTAGGTCTTTAATTGTTTCATGTAGACTTGTAATCCCCCTCATGGAAAGTAAAAGTAAATGGTCTAGTGTTGCATGTACAGAGTTGATATTGTGACCAAGGGTGTGAATGCTGACTGGTTGAACCCTCCGACAGCGTGCCCTCGACTCATTCGTTTGTAGAGTGGACTGATTTTGCTGCTAATTGAGCACCCTACTTACACAGGCTTGTTTTCCAGGTCAGTAACTGTCTTTCCTATTTCCTGCTTTTATGTTTAGGTCTTTAATTATTTCATGTAGACTTGTAATCCCCCTCATGGAAAGTAAATGGTCTGGCGTCGCATGTACATAGGAGATATTGTGACCAAGGTTGTGAATGCTGACCGGTGTCTTGCCGTGTTCACATGGTATCAATAATAAGCTCCCAACCATGGTTACTGGTGGTGATCTTGCTAAAGGGGCAAAGGGCTGTTTGCATGATTTCTAATTCGACAAGTGTTAGTTATTACAAATTTGATCTCATGTATGTCAAGTGTGTCATTCCTTAGGTAACATTGGATGGTACCTCCTATCTGCTGTACAGACTCTGCTCAGGATTTGCTACAATGGCTATTTCCTGATATTCTATTTCTTCATTTATTTTTGGATTTCTAGGGATGGCCAAAGCAACATTGTTAAGCAAGGAAATTTAAAAATTGAAATTGATATTCAAGCAGTCATAAATTTCTAAAGCTCCATTTTACTGCTTACACAATTGTTATCATAGAACGTCAATGCTTATTTCGTTTGTCTTGCACAATTATGATATTCTTATGTCTTAAAATAAGTAATTAGAATCATCTTGCAAAAATATTAGCAAGTAGCTCTAGAACATCAATGCTTATTTCGTTTTTGTGAATTTCATTTAAAGCATGCCTAGTATTGAAGTGTGTTTTGCATCATCCTTTGATGGCAGGGAACTTGGATGCACAAGTATTTCAGACGAAATCCTATTGGGAGCATTCGTGTTCTTGTCACTGTCGAACAAATTGTCTGTGAACCTCGGCAACTATTCGGTATGTTTCTTTTATTTACAGTTCTATATAATTCTGATTATCTTCAGAAGCCTTACTAGAGAAGCCTAATTTCTTGATTTTGGTATGCTAATAGTTGTCTGTGGTTTAGTAGGTATCTTGCCAATATTGGAAAACCCTTACTCAGTAACAGAGTTGATCAGGAAAAGGTTCGAGAGTGGCTAGAGAAGAATCATCACTTAAAAGCTAGCTCTTCACATTTATAGCGAATCCAAAAGGAAAGTTGCATTTTACAGCTTGCAAAATCTCCTGATCTTGCAGAAGTACCATAGACAAATCTAAGAAATTGAGGAAAGGTTGAAGGACCAGGATGCTTTGACTTCATAGTCTTATTAGCTTGCTGACTTTCTGAAAATCATTTGAATCATGCTGAGAATTTGACTCGATGTGAGTTTTCTGTGAAAAATTGTGTATTTATTCCTACACTTGCCAGAATTTTCAGGTATTGAAGTTGGACAAGGGATGCTAGCCCCTGCTCCTGCAGGAATCACTTGCTTCCAGCCTGCTGAGAAAAGAGCACGAGCACATGTCAGGCCCGGCTACGCTGCCTCCTCCCACCGCCATGACCATCTTTATTTCCTTCTTCCTCATCACTCACACGTTTAATTGTGGTTCTGTATCTTTTGAATCCCAAAATTTAGGCTCTGAAATTTCTCTCCATCTTTCTTTGCTGCCATTGTGATTAAGGACATTGTCATTGTCTCAGAGACTGTTTGGGTGAATGAAGAGTGAGGCTAAAACATAAAAATGCTATCCCTGGCTGTGGATTCTCTCGACATTAAATTATAATTAACTATAATCCAAATCTCTGGGAGTAAGGTCTATCTATGGTACATTTTCTGTCATTATTTAATCCTACCATTGAACGCAGAAGATGGGTTGTGTTGCACTGTAATTATTTTGGCTACCGAGGAGTGAAAACTTGACAAAGAAAATCTATGCAAATTTGACTTAATTTTAGTGGTTCAACAGAGTGACTTTCAACTTAACTGCATATTAGGACCTGAAATTTTCGTTGATTTGAATGCAAAGAACAATGTAACCACAGGGATCAAACATTTACCGGCAGACTTCAACACAAGTCTTAAGAGTACAAAAACTCAAACTAGAAGTTCACTGCCTCTCCACATCAGAATGTTTAAACACGAAATCAAAATCCAAAATCTGTTTTCCCCCAAAAAAAAAAAAGAAAAATCCCCCCTTAACAAGATTGCAACCCTGTTCAAAATACACATCAATATTTCAAAATCTGCTCACCATGAGCAAAATCAAGCAGAACTAATTTGAGTTGCTTAACATTTTTAATGGGAACTACCAAACAGACGCAGCAGAGAAATACTAGGCCATGGAAAACACAAAATAGAAATTTGAACATGATGAAGAGAGTTTCCCTCACTTTTCTATCAAATGCAACAAACAGGTTTCCGCGCCGAACAAAGTTCATTTGCACGCCTTCTCACGGCCTATGCCAAAATGGGAGCTTTGTAACAGGGTATGTACGCCCATCATTATTGCTGGAAATGCTCTGGTAGACATGTCTGCAAAATTTGGAAGCATAGACAATAAACGTGAACTATTTGACAGGATATCTCAAATAAATGTGGTCTCGTTGAATGCTAAAATTACAGGGTATGCAAAAAACGCATTCATTGAAAATGATTAAATAACTTTCGGTCGAATGTCATGGGTAGGTGTAAACCCAGACTCTTCAATCTTTGCTATCATCCTCCCTGACTGTGCCAAAATGGGAGCTTTGGAATGGGGAATGGACATCCACCAAAGGATAAAGGAAACAAATTTTATCAGATTTTGTAGCTGCAACTGCCCTGGTAGACATGTATACAAAATGTAGAAGCATAGACAAGGCACGTAAACTGTTTGACAGAACACCCCAACTAAATGTGGTCTCATGGAATGCCAGGAATGCCATGACAGAAAAATGCTCAAGTTTTTTGTACATTATGGTTCTCTTCATTTTATTTTTTTAATAGATTATCAATACAATCTGGAATGCCAGGAATGCCATGACAGAAAAATGCTCAAGTTTTAGCTCAAGTTGTTTGTACATTCGTTAGTATTTCTCTGCGGAAGATGGGTTGTGTTGCACTGTAATTATTTTGCCTTCATTGGAGATTAATCAAATCATATGCAATTTGATTCGGACTGTCCCTTTATTTTTCTGTTCTTGGCATGGATGTTTCTCTTGCCACAAAATTGATATCTAGACATTCGGATTTCCCTAAGTCCTGAATTGAATGGGCATATGGACATATCGATTTCCCAAGACATGGTATATAATGTGGCTATAGTTTCTAATGATCCATCCCACATTTGTTTTTGGTAGTTTTATTTTGAAGTACAGGTTATTGATTCTAGTAATTAAGTTTAATTAGAAATCTTCCATAAATTAAATTAGGTAATGACATCTTTAGATCTTAACCACCAAATATAGCACTAATGCCTTTGAATGCATCATTAGTAAATATGATGTATACATAAAGTTCTCATACATTTAAAAAAAACATTAAAAAATAGGGATGTTAGATTCAACCATTAATGTGCCAATTACAATATAAGTACATCTAAGATGATTGTTCTCTTTGTCTTGTTGCTAATTCTTCTTAGGTTCACACTCTTCAGGTTAATAGTCTCTTACAAAACTTTTGGTGTCTCCCAAAATACAATATTCAAAGTGCAACCAAAGATATTTTGTAGTACTTGAATATGACTTTCCACTTCAATATTTTAATCAAATTTAAATTACCAACTCTCTAATTCCATCAATACAATAGTGAAAGAAATTTAAGTTCTTCACTTCACAATTGAAAATTTATATACTTATATTCATTTTATTGCACTCTTCACCTAAAAAATTATGTTAAATGACCTAAATGTAGTACATACTTCAAACAAATTATGGTTTACACAAACCATGAATCACCAATGTGCCTCAAGCTTAATTCAACAACCATAAAGAACAAGCAATTGATACCACAAATATATACTATAGGAAACAACAAATTCAACCAAAATTTCTTCAACACAAAACAATCATTTTCATCTAAATCTATGTGAATGTTCAACGTATCTTAATGGTGAGAGTGAAATATATTAGTAGTTAGAGTGATGGATAGAAGTTTAAAATAAAACAAATAATGACAACTTAAGTATGCATCTTAGGAAACACCAATTCTTTTGAATATATACCACTCCTTTGCATATGTCTTATTCTAATTTAAATAATCGACAACTAGTCAAGAAGAAATAATAATTTCCATGGTTGTATTCTTCCATGCTCAAAAGTAAAAATATTTATCATGTCATAATTTTTCTATGCTTTTTTCTCGAACAAACTTCTTATCAATTACTAATTATATCCTTGAATGATTTATGAGTTTTATTCTCCTCTTTGTCACCTTTCTAGAACATTTTGAATTTCCACATTTCAATACCAAATGGGAAAGATGTCATGTTTTTAATCCTACAACATGAATTTGAATGCCCAACACAATATTTTGAATGCCTAGCACATCTTCTCGTGCCTTGCAAGTTTTGGAATAGGATTGACAAACCACAACACAAGATCAAATTGCTCTAATACAATGTAAACATGGTGATCAAAATTATTGGAAAGAGAATGGATATGATTCATGGAAGGGTTAACAATTGGGTTCTAATGAAGTGAATTAGCACTAGGATATGTAGCACATGAACTATGATGCTCAAATGAGGCATGAACAAAATGGGAAAAGGTAAAGAGGACATATCTTGAACTTTAGAATTCAATTTTTTAATTACGCAATGTCATCTTGTTCATTTTTGGTTTCACACTCCTCCAAATTTTGATTTTTTAATCAACTTGATATGATATTCAATTCTATATCAATCTAATAGAATTAATACAAAATATAAAAACTGTGAGTGCATGTTTCTATCTCTCTATCTCTCCCTCTCCCTCTTCCTCTATATCTCTTTATCTCCCCCTCTACCTATATCTCTCTATCTATTTGTCTCCCTCTTCCTCTCTCGCTTTATCTTCATTTCTACCTCTATTTTCCTCTCTCCCCCTTTATCTCTAGACATGTCTCCATATAAGAGATAGAAAGGGAAAACAACTTAGGTTAGCAAATTTAAACGATAAAAATAAAACAATGAGTTCTTGGATTGTAATTTACATGCATAATCGTTTAATTAGATCATGCATGGCTACTAAGAAATAATCGTTTAATCACCGTAAACCCGTGAGTCTTCAACAGTCATTTAAATTTTATCCTACGGTTCCCTAATTTATCAGAGATCAACCGTGGCCATTAAACTGAGACTTAAGAGAAAGCATTCGAACCATAAGAGTAAGTTCTTTAAAGAATGAAATCTAATCTACATAATTTGGAATTTAATTCGTCCGATATTTTATGAGGATGAAATCTAAAATGAGGCGAAGTTTGCAGCCGGATGTAGCTGATAGATTTAGAGTTTCCATATTTTTCTTGTGATAGTTGTTGAGAATATGTAAATGGAAGTGCTGAGTTTATGTAATTGACACCCCACCACTTGTGACTACCACCATTGTAGGTGCAGCAACATCCACTCAAGCTATGGTAACAGGCTCTGGAGAAGGTTCTTCTCGTATTCCCCCCTGGTTGGCCTCGGAGACACCCAAGAGAAAGAAGCAAGCTGTCTCTCCTAACGACTTTGATTTTGGTTTGATGAATCCACAAAAAAGCTAAAGACTCTCAAGGGTGTTAGTGGATAAAGTAGGCTACAAAAGTAAAGCCGCAGAAGTTGGTAAAAGGACGCACGAGAGTGTGAAAGAGGATGCACAAATAGCATTGGCTTCTCTCATTGAGAAGTACGATCAGGATAAGAAAATCAAATATCAGTATATGGCCAGGGTTGAACAACTCACTTCCTTGCTTCAGAAGATTACTCAATTTTTTGAATCTATTGAGCCTATTGCTACAAGCATTGAAGATCCTGTTATTTAGAAAGCTGAAAGGACACATGTACGGGGCAAAGTAGTTACAGAATGGATTGATAGAATATTGGCTCAAGGAGCACAACTACTGAAATCTTCTGAGGAAGGGATTAACAATATGGGAAATGTACAGGTAAAATTGAGTCAAGCAATTGACACACTTTCCCAGAATCAACAAGAGATAGAGAAAAGTCTCAAAGCTTGGAGAAAGATGAAGGATGATCTAAATTTTGATCAGGAAATTGGGATAATTTCTAATAGAGAAATGTTTGTAGGCATAAAAGAGACAATGAGACATAAGTTGAATATGATCAGTGATATGATCAGAGATTTACAAGAAGCTCAGGAGGTTGGCAAAGATAAATGTTCAGATCTCATCGCCATAATAAAAGAACTACCTTGTCAAGTGCTTGATGACAACCAGAAAGCTCTTCCCTCTAACATGGTTATCCAAGAGTTCATATCATTAATGCAAAAAGAGTTTGAAGATGAAGCTTTTTATTTAGCTTCTATTGACAAATTGGTGGACATTCAACTTACTTTGGATAACCTGAATGTAGTACTCGAAAGGAACAGGAAAACTTGCATCACCATCGAGGACTCAATCACACGAGTACTCGATTTCTCCAATCATACTATAGGACCGAATAATTGAATAGTTCAAGCAGCATTAAAGAAATATGAAGACTTCTTGGACAAAGATGGTGAAGAATGAAGGAATGTGCATGTTCAAAACTTAGTTTATTTTCAGCTTTCTCCCTTTATGCAGTATGTAATTAGCTGATGACATATTACATGTTTTTTCTAAATATGCAATTACATGTAAAAACAGAACTAAATCAAATCAGACTCTTTTGTTGAATAAGTCAAGTTAGTTTTAGCTTTTTCCTATTTTAACTCTTGCCTCTCCTCTATATATACGAGGGAGCTCTTTTGTAATAGAGATCTTTATCCTTTGAAGTGAAGCATTGCCTATTTGAAAAACATATTGAGACTTTATGTTTAATGTGCAAATCAAATTTCAATCAATATAAGGAAGCAGAATTGTATCCAATCTTTGTCTTGGATCTTCTTTGTTATGTGCTGAGATTGTTCTTATGTCCTTCACATTACATTTTCTTGTAAAGGATTCAATAAGTGGTGTGATATGATATTGTTTAGAAGGGGATTTAAATATGATTTTGTAGACTTTGGATTGCATTCTTATATTTGAAGTTTATGTTCTTGTGTGTATACTTTGATAATCATTTGAAGACTTTGGATTATGGGTTGTTATCAACATTTTGTTTATCTTTTGGTTGCATATATTGGAGAATTTTGGCTGCAAGATACACCATCCTTTGTCTTTACGAATCATCATTGAAGGAAACAAAAGTCTTTATGCTTTTGTGGGTTTTCAAGCTATTGACATTCACTAGTATCACTTTGATTACTCTTTCATTTAATCGAGCTTGATATTAGTTATTATTGCTTAAAATAGTACTTTGAAGTGAATTACATGTTGTAATCATCATGATATATAATTGTAGTTTGTGAAAGAGGAAAACATCTATTCTAAATTAAGAAAACAGGATGATAAAAACACACACGGTTAATTATAGTGTATATAATCATAGTTAGTTGTTAGTTGTTTTCAATAAGAAATAAGAAGGGAGCCTCCCCTTCTTGAGATGAGAGATTTAATCTCATTGTAACTATGGTTGAAATCACCATTTTGTAATCAATTAGTTGATTACAAAATATTCACCCAACAGTTATCTATCAAATCGACAAAAACTTCCTATTTGACATGAATTGCTCCTCAATGCTCATCCTTGGTAGATGATAATGTAAGTGAATTATTTCTTGTAATACCAAGCAACTTGACCAAAACCAAGAAAAAACATGAAACAAGAAGTTGACTTCTTTGAATCAACATCAATTTCCTAATATAAGTTGGTGAATTATATTTGAAGAAGTCTCCTAGTGTGTACAAAATACCAAAATGTGAAGTTTCATAAATATGCCTCAAAATGTTCTTGATTTCCTTCCAATTATTCTCGTTAGGATAATGGAAAAACAAGAAACAAGCCCAACAAAAAAAGTGATATCAACATGTTTGAGTCTAAAATACAAGAGATTACCCGCCCACTGATTGTCTATAAAAGTAGCTCAATGCTAGGTGTAGTGCAACTGGCAATCAATATGACACTTGACTAAAATGGTGTAGTAAGCAATTTGAAAATGATGAAGAATATCAATGACATTTGTTGATGAATGAAGGTAACCTCAAAATACTAAATAACTTGTAGACCAAGAAAAAAATGTATAAGACTGAGACCTATCATGTAAAATTTCTCCATTAATTAGTGTCATATATCATGAAGAATAAACAAGTTACTGATGAGAATCAAATAATCTATGTGCATGAATAGTATTCAACTATCAACTCCATGTCTCTAAATATACACTCTTTTATTAGAGTGGTAATGTGTAAAACCATATACTGGTTGGAAACTACCTATTTTCTCATACCAAGTCTAGGGGTTTATTTGAGACCATACAAAGAACATCATACCTTGTGACTAAGAAAATATTCCTACATAAATCTTAGAGGTTTCTCCATGTAGATCTCTTCATGAAGACCATCATGTAAGAATACACTCTTCACATCCATCTAGTATATATGTGAACCTTTATATGTAGCTAAAGAAATGACAAGGAAAATAAAGCCTATCTTGGCCAAAGGGAATTTTTTTTAGAGTAGTCAATACCTTCAACCTACAAAAAACTATTAGTAACAAGATGTGCTTTATATCACTTATTATAACCATCTATCAAATACTCAGGGTAGTACACCCACTTGCAGTGGACCATATTTCCCTCAAAAGGAAGAGAAACCAAATAACATGCATGATTCTTTATCCATAAAAAATACTCCCCATCCATAGCATGATCTCACTCTAGAACACATAAATCCTCTAAAAAAGTTTTGTAGAATAGTAGGTATAGCATGAATCAAAAAAAATGTACCACAATATTAATAGTGAATGTGAAAAGAAATAATAGGATCACCAACTAAAGACTTATCCTTTGAAATAGTATTAAAGGCCCATTTAGGAAAACACAAATGGAAGGAGGAAAAAGTGATGGTGTAGGAGGTGATAGTATTGAACCATAGTATTGCTAAATATTTTTTCACTTAGAAAAACATAAATTGAAATTAGCCACATCATTAATAGATTTCATTATGTTGAAAGTATTAAATATAGAAATGATACCTGGGAAAGGACTAAGTAGTTCAGCTTGTTCCAATAATTGTGATAGCAATTGTTTATTTAATGTGCAATATTTTTAATAATATAGCATAAATAGCTATGGCTTTAAAGTTGTTAATGTTGATTTGAGTATATAGTTGAATGAAATATGTTCCTTATTATTTGAATATGGTTTCTGGATTTGATTGTGTAGCTATTTTTTTTTATGAATGTTTCAAATCACACTACGTGATCCATTATCATGTTGAAAGAGAGCTAAAGGGAGAAATCATGTGCTGCCATATGAACACACCAATAATATGACTCAATCCATAACTACTGGTCTAACATTTTTGGACACCTCAACAAAATGCTTTTTTGATATGGTATCATATTTGATGATGTGGCTCTGAAACCTTAGTTATAAGAACGGGACTTGCCAAGTAAGTTGCTGTAAAAATTGGAAGTGATTTGAAATTGTCATGTAGGATTTTGAATTCAGTTTCTCAACTATTGGATCCTCTCCTCTATTTGAATCAAAGAAGTGATACACAAGTGGGTGATTCTAAATAAGTAATTACTATTGTTTTAAATGGATTACTTTATGAAAAACAATTCCCTCCACTCACCAATATAACTGATGAGAACATCTTTCAAATACATTTATTTTTTCTAGGAATTGAGAAAATCGGTGCCTTCGTGTTTTTTTCCACAATATACTTTTTATAAGACTATGTTGTCATAATTAGCCAATAGGCTTTCCTTGTGGACTTGTCAGCTCACAAATAACCATGATTAATCTTTCTATTTACCATGCTTGAAAACAATTTATGATTTTAATATAATACATGATCTAAGATGAAATCTGATTTTATTTGGAAGAATTAATTTTAGTTGGATACAATCTAATTTTATTTGGAAGATTTGAGTTGGGTGTTTTTTGGCTTCATTTTTATCATAAGAGTTCAAAAAGAATTTCACAACTGTGATAGCATTTATTTTATTCTCTCATACTATTGAAGTTTCTATTTAACGAAAATGAACATATTTATTTATTAATTTTTTATTTTTTTTGCTTTATTTGATATTTTCTATAATTATGATTGTTAATCCATATTTTTTTAGAAAAAATTTAACCTATGCGGACACATCCCTTGCATCCTCCCAAAGATAATCAACTGCTGTTTGCATGCTGTGTTGATAATCATATCTTTGTTTTTTTTTTAATTCTTTGTAGTGCATGATAAAAATGCATATTTACGCAGTAAAACAGTTTTAGTTTTTTTGGTCTTATCCTTATTTAAATACAGTTTGTTATAGCTGATTTCAAATGCATAATATAATATATAGTCTTTCTCATCAGCGTGGTTATTCACTCATTTCTTAGCAGATATAATTGTTTCTCATTCAATCAATTGTATATGATTATTTTTCAGTATAATGTGTGCTATAATTATCATCTTTCAATGATTAACTGATTTAACGCGTTTCTTTCACATAGTATATTGTGGGTGAATACAGATCCTTCCATATCTCCGGGTTCATATTACCAAATAATCTACCACCCTGCATGAGGTCTGTGTGTGGAATCCAGCATTGGAAAAACCATTAATCTGGGATCATGCCAGAGTGTGAGAAGCGGGTGGAACTCCGATGGCAGTGTGGAAGGGCCCATTGGGCTAATGGGAACTTCATCCTGCATTTCCACTCAAGGAAATGAGATGCCTGCAATTATGAGCACTAAAATTTTTTATGAAGGTGGGAAAGAGAAGTGGATGTGTTTAGATGGGAGTGAAATTCCTTTGATTTTAACAAAGGATTGCATCTGCATCACTCACTCTCAGTGCTCTTCATATCACAATAGTAATGATTTATTTTTCATCTTTCTTCTGCATTTCTTTCTACCAATAGTAAATTGAGTTGCATTGTCATCTCTATAAATAGATTTTTGGTTTTTTAATGAGTTTAAGTCTACATCAAATATCTTGTTATTTGACAAGTTAGTAAAAAAAATTCCAAAATCATGGATATAATATTTGCAGATATAAAAAAATAGTAACATAATAAACTGTAAAACATTTGATTTGATCAACATAATTTCTGAAAATTTTATATGTTTCAACAAGTAGTAAGAGATTTTTCTCTACAAGCTGTAGTTACAAAAGGCTTACAACAATACCTTTTAGAAAAATATATAAAAGCCAGAAAACAATTTACAGTTTGAAAACCCACAACTTTCTGTGCATTCATGACATTAGCTTGCAACTTGAACACTAGTCTTCCCTGGCCTTTCTATTGCTCCTGCAGGAGATGACCCTCTAAAACCCAAAGTAACCTTATCTTCAACACAGCAATGAAAAGGATTTGGGTTGATGTTCCTTCTTTTAAAATCAGCACAAACTTTACACAAGCTTTTCCGGTGATCTCCTTGACTGGTAACTGGAAGATCCTGAGGTGGTAATTGGACTTGAGGCTTACACTTTTGAACCTGCACACTCTGAAGCTGCATTCCTTGTCGAGTAATGACCATTACAGTGGGAATGGAAGAGGCTTAACAGCACTGGGCAGCCAGTACTATGAAAGGAAGATCATCGGTACAACTCTCTCTTTTCTGATCAAAATTATATTGGGTGCAAGATTAGGGACATGGTAGATGTTTTCCCATGTCTCTGATTGAAGTAAGGCGTTGGAAACTTCTCCATTATATTTCAACTCAGGCATTATCAATTTCACCAATATCTGAGGACGAAATTCCCTTACAATCCTGTAAACTTGCATCTCTATGCCTAGTGTATTCCTTTATAAACTGAATCCTGCCGGTGACCTCTTGATTTCCTGTTCCTACAGCTATTAGTCTTTTTTAACCGTTTTATAATCGATCTTTTTTTAGTATTTTTAGTGGGAGTTTGCTTTTTTTTAAGTTTAACATGTTTAGTGCATGCAATTCTTTTATTAGTCTGTTCATTGAGGTTAAGTCAATGTTTAGTGCATGTAAGTCTTTTATTTATTAGTCTGTCCATTGAGGTTAAGTCACTTGCATGGTCTTGGTGAATTTTTTTTTTATTATTTTAATATGTTATTATTAAAATTTTTAATCATTAATATTGTTAATAAAATAATTATTATTTAATATTTGTTATTTCTCTTATTATTTAATTTGATTATTAATATTAATTATTGCAAATTACAATAATAAATAATAGTTTATCATAATTTTTATCTTTGCAATTTCATTTATATATTATTTGATTATTATATTATTTACTAATAAATATTTTTGTCTATTTAATTATTATTATAAATATTTAACTTTAATTATTCTTATATAAATGTTTTAATTATAAACAATTATTACTTCTATATAAATCTAAGCATCTAACCATTATTATAGTGACAATAATAATCTATATTTTAACACCTATAACTTTTTTTTTACATGGCTTTCAGATGCTATTTTCACTCACTGTGATTTTCACCAAATGAAAATTAAAAAATACAAAATAATCATAAGGAGGTTTATTTAGAGAGAAAAGAATGTGAGATCATTGTGGAGGTTGCAAAATATCAACAAATTTCCTTTATGTGCTTATATGGAGTTTTGTATGATATGGCTAAGACTTTTAATTATTTAATTTTTTTTTTTTACCTATATGTTGATCTTCTATTTGTGTTCAATTAATAGTGTGGTTTTATCTACAATTAGTATTATAGATAATATTATCTTTCTTTAAATAAAATAATTATAATGTTCTTTTTTCGATGGTGTTGTGGGTATGTGGTTTTAATCCATTGTTTTTTCCCCTTTTTTTTCATTCTAAACCATTTTTGTAGAGAAAAACAACTACCAAGCAGTTGAAATATTCCTACCCAATGCGGAAAAAAAAACTCTAACTGACAACCAATGTTTTCATTTAAAAAGTTGCAAAAATATTGTCTCAAACTCAATAATCTACTATATATGATTTTCTATCGGTGTAACCTTTGCACTTCCTTGGAGTGCAAGTGCTAGTTATTAGATGAATGATACATTGTAGTAAAATATCATACTTAAATAGATAAGTGATTAAGAAGACATAATAAAATTATGTTGGGATTTACCCTATTATCTATGAAGGTTATGTTGTATGGCTTAGTCTCTCCCATTTTGTGGAGATTAGTCAATGTGATCTAGCTAAGTTTTTCTATTTATATGGCTTTCTCAATATGTTTTCCTTTGCATTTAGTCTTATTTTTTTATTAAGGCGTGTTTAGAAGAATATTGGGGTATACTTTAAGATGATATGAGGAACCCTTGAATTGTAAGATTCAAGTTCTTAGAGAATAAAATTTATGTTATAATTTTTCAAGATTCAATTATGTAGTTTTAATTCAGTCATTACTAAATAAAATTTTGAGTAGTGGTTCACATGAATACATCTTGCATGAAGATGAAGGGTGCATTTAACACATTTAATCTAGGTGATGTTCATAGGAACAAGTTCCCTTGAAACTTCTCAAGAGTTTTCCCATCCTAATATGGCACTATTTCAAGATAACTTAATCATGCAGCTTTTTCTACAATCAATGCAAATGTGGTGGCAAGTTGAGTGGGCTTAATTGTGGGAAAAATAAATGATTAAACACTTTTGAGAGAATTTATTATTAGGATATAGAAATTTTTGGTTCTCAACCCCTATGAGCATCACCTAGATGCAATGAATTACTATATGGACCATTCATGGTCATGAGAGTTGGGTTCTTATGAATAATAATCATGTATATTGGTCAATGAAGATAGATTTAAGACCACATTTGAATCTTGATAAAACATTATATAACTTGATCCAAATTGGTGAAGACACACCAAGCATGCAATGTAGATTTGCAAACTTTAATGTGTCAATGAACTAGTATCCTATAGAGATGTAACCTTAGATGCTCTTTAATATACTATATCTTTGTGTGATTTTATGATTTACCATTTTCTAGATGTTGTGAAAAATAATTAAGAAAATATCCTAGAATACATGTACATAATTGTTGAATTCATTTTTTTGGTATGGAAGTTGCATAATAACAACTAGTTTCTAGATTTTTAACTTTAAAGCATGTGAATTTAATTATAAATTTGGTGAACTAAGTTGCAAATTGTCTAGTCTAATGTATGGTAAAAATGCATAAAAATGTGGACTAATCTAGACTAATTAATGGAATATTAATTTTATTTTGGGTTTGGATTTTGTATAAAAATAGGTTAAACTAAGTAGTGTGTTGTAAACTTACATCATGTGTTTTATAAAGTTTCATTAAAAATGTTTATGATATTTATGTTAAACATTATTATTCAATATATTATCTAATCATTGGCACTTGCATATACATAGAGATATTCTTCTTATACAAGCCACTACATCAATATTCTCCTTCAATTAATTTAATATATCTTTGAAATTTTTCTTAAGAGACAAAAAAAAAATGTATCAAAATTTTTTTCTCAAAATAAAATATTAATGTATTAAGTATTTTTTTAATACTTTTATCTAGAAAAGAAAATAAAAAGCATGCTTTACTTTTTAAAATTTTCTATTAAATATAAAATGTTATAGTAAATTACCTTATCATTACAAAATAAATAGCATGCTTTACTTTTTGAAAATTTCTATTAAATATAAAATGTTATTGTAAATTACCTTATCATTACTTGTAATGCCCCACCATGCAACCCTAGAGGAAGTTGCAATTTACTACTCAAATGTACTTTTTTTTTTTTAATTAAGTACAAATAACATGCAAGATCACTATCCATTGCCAACAATCTCTAAGGTTACGATACTAAGATTACTTAAAACCCAATCAATAAACATGAATTAAAAAGATAACATTTAATTAATTAACAAATTAAACACTCACACTTCCAAACATGATAAAATCACAACAAAGGCACAAGAGATGCCACATGATTCCAATAAGATAATTTACAATATGATTACAAAACTCATTCATCGAATGAGGTAATTCCAATATACATGGTTACAAATTACATCTTCCACCTCGATACAAAGAGGGGTAACAAAATTACAATAATACTAGGAAAGAATAAAGCATGAAGCACTGGATCCCACGAGCTCTCCAACTGGAATTTTCTCGTCTACACAAAAAATAAGATGACCCAATGGATTTAAGGTGCACGTTCCACTCAACCATGTGATACACAAAGGCTCAACCCCCATGCTAGGAGATAGTAACAAGGAATTCTAGACAAGACCATTCACCACTAGACATAGGATAACTAACATTGACACAACCAATCACATGAACCATACAACCATACGAATAAAACAAGTACAACTCTAACATCACTAAGATAAGTCACATTGCTTCCAAAAGTAAAATAGATTGAGTATGATAAGAAGCCCATATACATAAAACCTAATACCAACTGTTGTCATAGAAAGAGTGTCATCACACAGCTTGTCATGGGATCTCCTCTGGGAATCTTCCTAGGCTCCGGCCACCACTATGGGTTTCCCTGGTGGACTCTACCAAATCCCAGCACCCATACTCACTCATGTCGAATTAAATACCTCTCGTAAGGACAAGATAGATGATCTTGCCATTCTAGGCCTTCCCAACTCATCCCAAGTCTATACAAGCATTACGTCCATGAGCGAGGCTCAATTATCTTAATTAGTGTGAAATACTACCTAACATCTAAGTACATTGATTTAGTTTTCACTTGATTAAAACACATCTGAAGGTTTCCCAGTTTACCTCTTTGGGCTCTAGCCCCTAATAGAAGCCACTCTTCTACTTGACAACATACCAAACAAAACCAATCACCAAGAGAATCCCAAGTGCATACGAATACGATAAAACCACTCCAACCCTAGGAGAAACACAAATAAAACTCACTCCAAACACTGGAGACAACAAAAGTAAAAACTCTCTCCAAACATTGGAGGCAACAAAGGTCAAAACCCTCTCCAAACACTAGAGGCAACAAAAGATACAACCCACTCCTTCCACAGGAGGCATGAAACACATAATCCACTCCTAAACCAAAGGAGGCATAAACCATCCCCATTTGTGGAACCGGGTAAAACCACAAGATACACCTATATGCACTACCCAAGGTAAAAAAAAGGTTGACTAAGATGATAATGCAACCCCAAAAGTTAAACCCCTTCTAGAAGACTTAACAACCCTTCAAAACAAATTCCCCAAAGTGAAAATAGATGAAGTGCATAGACAAGAAGGGAAATCAAACAAGAATTTAAATCTATATTTTTATTTCCTAAATCCACTTCCTTCATTAACCTTCAGTAGATTATTGCCACAATAAAACTAATTACATTTGGTCTCTTTTAGACAAAGGATGAAATTTAACCAAACATTTAATTCCCTAGTTGCTTTTTAAATAGTAACACAATAATCATAAAAATTACTCTAACCAAGGTCGATACATAATTCAACTCTAGATGTATGAAAACATTCAGGTATTAAAAGATGTCACATAACATGATTACATAGAGTTTATCTCTTCACTACACATAATGATTAAAATCAATTTTTTTACAGTAAAATCACTTTAAAATCAATATTTGGACATATACATCTCTATTAATTACATATTCATTAAAAATGAGAACATCATATATATACAAATTTAAAATTAATTTCACATGTTTATATATTATCTCTTTAACCCTATGCACATTTTCCAACTTCCTTAATTAAACAAAGGATCAAAATTCATTTTCAAAAAGAAACATTACTCTCTTACAAAAAATAGTATTGGCATAATTAAATAAAATAACCCTCTTATAAACAATATATTTAAATATAAATATATATTAAACATATATACAATTATATACTCAACGTATATACAATTATATGTATATATGATAAAAATATATAAATATTATTTTAAATATATTTAAATAAAAATAATTTAAATTTTAGCTCATATAAATCAAATCTCATTTTGCTAATTAAATACACAGGAAAAAAAAAAACCCATATATATATATTGTATATATTAAAATAATATATAAAATGTATATATATATTTAGTGATCCCACAATAATGGGTTACAATTTTTGGCCAAACTTGACATTAAAATCAAAAAAATTCACCAGACATTCACTTTCTTACACCTATAGCAGCTAAACCATTAAGGTTTTGAAGATGAATCAAACTAGTTATTTGTTAAATATTTTGTGTAGATTCTAATTATATTTTTTTAAAAAAATTAAAAAATAAATTGTGAATCATTTTATGTAATTTTTAATAACTTAGTTTTCCTACTAATCAGCATTTTTAAAAAGTGTTGTTCACTTCGGTGCACGTAACTGTTTTTATATATAGGATACAATTCTGATTTTTAAAATGCAATTTTTCACACCAATATCTAGGGATGGATATTTTTTCATAATTTTGTTACATTATTTTTTTTAATTAATTTTCCAAGTCAGCGTAATTATAATTTGGATAGAGGCTTATTGACACATAACTTTTTGTATTCATTTGAATTAACTTATTCTTTTTGTTGGAATAAGGACATCAATACCTAGGGCAATGTATTTTTAGAATTTTTTTCTCTATTTTTCTATTTTTTCGTATGTGTGAAATAAAGAACTTGATGTTCATTGAAAATCCTACATTCACAAGAAATAAGAAATAAATATAATAATCAAATTAAACATATTTAAAATTATACTTTTTAGGAAGCTTATAATAAGGGCTACAGGCTTACAAAGCATAAATTTTAAATGAATTCATTTGATCACTCAAAAGGTAAATCAAAAGTGGTTTTTTATCAGCATTTTGATAGGTGTAGAGGAGACTCGATTATAGGTATGGTTTAAATCTAACAAGGTTCTATCTAGGGATTTGATCTAAGGGGCTTTGATCAATCCCTCTTTAATTAAAATAATTTAAATGGAACCTTTAAAGTCATAAATCATTGTATTTTCTAAAAATATGTGATTTCAGGAAAAAATCAGATGTCCCAAAAAGTGTAACCCATTATTGTGGTAGCATAATATATATTACATATATATTATAAATAATATAAATATATATGATAATATTATATTATATATATATATAATTTATAAATAAAAAATTAAACTTTTAAAAGGGGATGAAACTCCCTTTAAGGGAAGGAAGCCCTACTGTGGGAGGTTGCTGTGTAGACTTCCCCACAGGGATGGCTGTGTAGGCAGTGTAGCTACCAGTGAAGGTAGTGATGTTGCCTCCACAGTCGCCTCCCTATGGGGGCGGCTATGGGAGCAGCCCCCTCCACCATAAACAATGCATTTTTTTTTATTTAAAACAAAAAGCCCCTTGTATCTGGTAATCTTCAGAATAAGAACTTTCAAAAAAAAATTCCCCAAAAACAATTTAAGATTTCATATGCAAAATATATATGTATTTACATATATATGTATGTATATATCAACAACATATATATACATAGAAATTCTCATTTTACAATCAAACTATGCAATTGCACAACAAAATTTTGCAAAATAAATAAATTTGACAACACCAAAAATGGTTTTAAGTTTTTAGTTGGAAAAGAAATTTTCTTTTGGTTTTCTTTCAATTTTTCCATTAAAATTGTTGTTTTGGGTTTTCTCTCCTAATCTAACAGCTGGTTGTAAGGTTTAAATTCATTTTACATGGTTTTCTTTGCATCCAAAATAACATTCAAAGAGTTTTCAAACAGCAACAATAAATTGAAGATTATTTCAAAAGGAAAATAAGAAATGAAGATGAACCTGGTGTTTTCTCCCCAAGCTTTGAAGAATCCAACAATGGTGATTCCAATCTCCTCTTCAACTCCAAATTCAGCCACAACCAAACTCTCCACCAAAATCAAAAATTGGAAAACAAATGAAATTCCATTTCTTTACAAAGCCCTTCACCAAATTTGGTCAAACCCCTAAAATATCCCACCCACTAAATTTATTGGGATTTTGGAGGATATTTCCTATTTTTAAATTTTTTAAAACAATTTACTTTCCAAATCCTATTTCATGCATTCCAAAATTTCATAATTTCATTTAAAATCTAAAAATCTCAAAGTTGCAAGAATATGTTTTATTCAAAAATTCAAAAAGTGACATATAATCCGTATTTCTATTTTTATTTAAATTTAACTCAAATGTATAACATGATTTCTATTTCTATTTAAATTTGAATCTGAATATGCAATAATGTTGAAACAACCATTTCATTTAATTTATCATCCTTAACCAAGTTAATCAATAAAATAAAAATGATTTTATTAATCAAACCAAAATAATCAGTGAAATAAAATAATATTCAACATTGAAACTAGATATGTTAAATCATCACTTTAACCATACCCACCATTTAATATCCTTTAAAAATATGAATTGAAATAGATAGCCAAGGAGGAATAAACCAAATCAAAACCGCTAAACCCAATGACAGACTACGACTAGGGTAACGACTTGGCATAGAAAACCTAGATACTATCTCCCAATCAATTACCATTGGTCAATGGACATAGTCAACCAGTGAAATCAGGTGGAGTCGATGTCCTGTACCTATCAACCTGTGAACAAAGAGCATATCGAACATGCATATATATGATATAATAAAACACACCGTGAAGGGAGAAATCTCATAATCATAGGGTGCTCACAAGCGAGTGATACAATCCCATCCCCTTCACCAATAAACTCATCATAGACTGACAGTTCCATCATAAACAAATATCTCATGCAATAACATGTTACAATAACTAATCATCCTTACACCAATTTAAAACATGACAAATAAAGCATCAAATAAGATACATCACATCACACCAATAAACTATCGCTCTATAATAATCGATCGAATCACACATACATGATACAATATCTCAATAACCAAAAAGTACGTCAAAGCAAACAAGGACACACTGTCCAGCTAGAATGCAAAATGGAGGGGTATTACATCCTCCTCCCCTAGGGTCAGGCTTACTCCTGGAAGCCTGCAAGCACCCTTAGCAAAAACTCCATAAAATCACACATATTCAATGGTTCTAAAACTGAACCACTCCACACCTCAACATAAAACAACAACAACCTGTGCTATAATCAACCCAACCAAACACATTGTCAATCTATACAAATCAACATGGTGAAGCAACCACCAACCACATCTCCAAAATAAATATCCATGGATTAACATACATGATACACATATGCACCAATACACATCACTGGGAATCATCACAAGGCCACACGTAGTGCAATATCATTACAATGTTTACTTAGGTCAAGGTATGCAACATTATCACTTCAACATTCATTTATCATTTTGCATTTGAATCCAAGTACAATAATTTAACTTCTAGATGATTCCTTAAGGATCAACAATACAATTGGGGACTATAGGCCTCACCAAAAAAATGCACCTATTATGCAATTATCATTAACATGCAATGGTTTCACTAATCCCTTTTCTCTAAAATTTTTCTTGCTGCAAATGATTTTCTATTCATATTGTACATTTTCCATGATTATGAATGCAACTTGGGGACTTAGGTCCTTTACCCAAGGTTTGATCTAAAAAAGCAAACCTTCATGGATACGTAAGCATTTTCTCATAAGATACAACATACCATGGGTTTCAATACACCACACTCTCAAGGATAGACATCTTCATTAAACCAAGGGGAAAAGAGAGAAGATGAGATACTTATAGTTCTAATATAGACACGAATGCAATCATGGTTTCATCATCACATAATCACTTTCACACAATCCATCAATCATATGAGAGCATGCACAAATATCTATGAACTAACAACATGATCATTCATTTTCTATTATCCTATTTCATAATATCAATACAATATAACATGCAAAAGCAACTTCAAAACCACATAGGGTCAATCAGACAATCACTTGCACAATGAGGTAAAGCACAAGAAAACATGCATTAGATACTTGCATGGTGAAGAAAAACAAGACTCCAGAAGAGAATATACACCTAAGGAACTTCTTGGCACCCTTGAGGCCAACAAAACTTGCCCACAACATGAGCAAAGAAACCAAGCAAGGGTAATTTTTAGGCAACACATGTCACTTGCAACCCACCAACAAGCTAAGGTCCAACATGCTCACCCGCAACATAGGATAGAGGGAAGTAATCGATCTCAACCTCAGAAGACTCTCAACCAAGGAAATCACTCCAATCCTGAAGGGTAACGCAAGACCTAGAAGGCATCATTCCTCCACAACTCAAAACAAGGTTGGAAAACTCAACCCTCGCAAATTCCATACTAAGGCACTTAAGGAAAGAGGTCCTATGACTATCTCGCCCCAACAAGCACTTGGAACACACCCAACAAACACACTACAACCACACTCAGGCACCACTCAAAGGTCACAACTCTTTACACAATGAAATAGCCATGCATCAAGAAGGAGGCTAATCAAAACATACTGCTTGGTAGGCTCGTGGGCCTAACTAACCCCCACAAAAGCATTCACCAACAAGACATGCAAAGGAGGGAATAACAACAAAACTAGTTGTCATCCACCACACACACAACACACTAAATTCACATACTACACAATTGTCCATAATGCATTCTTCAAATAAGAAGGATATCGGTGCATTGTACACTACACCGAGGATCCTATCCTTTCCACTAGTTTCTTGCACCATTAGACCTACACCACATAACAACTTCTACGTAGGCAAGCAAGATCAACCCAAGAGGAAAACATACACTCATGAACAAAACATCTAGGTTAATGCAATGGCTCATAGTGCCCAAAGTATAACCTACACAACAACATCTTAATGGGTTCCACATTATCCTAGAGTACCAAGTGTTTAAACCTAGGCTCTGATACCATGTGTAATGCCCTTCCACACAACCCTATAGGAAGTTGCAATTTACTACTCAAACGTACTATTTTTTTTAATTAAGTACAAATAACATGCAAGATCACTATCCATTGCCAACAACCTCTAAGGTTACAAAACTGATATTACTTAAAACCCAATCAAGAAACATGAATTAAAAACATAAAATTTAATTACTTAACAAATTAAACAATCACAATTCCAAACATGATAAAATCATAGATGCCACATGATTCCAATAATATAATTTACAATATGATTACAAAACTCATTCCCCGAATGAGGTAATTCCAATATACAAGGTTACAAATTACATCTTCCACCTCGATACAAAGAGGGGTAATAAAATTACAGTAATACTAGGAAAGAATAAAGCATGAAGCACTGGATCCCACAAGCTCTCCAACTAGAAATCTCGTACACATGAATAAGAAGAGGACCCAACAGATTTAAGGTGCACGTTCCACCAAACCATGTGATACCCAAAGGCTCACCCCCCATGCTAGGAGATAGTAACAAGGAATTCTAGACAAGACCATTCACCACTAGACACAGGATAACTAGCACTGACACAACCAATCACATGAACCGTACAACCATACAAATAACACAAGTACAACTCTAACATCACTGACATAAGTCACATTGTTTCTAGAAGTAAAATAGATTGAGTACGATAAGAAGCACATATACATAAAACCAAATACCAACTGTTGTCGTAGAAAGAGTGTCATCAAACAGCTCATCATGGGATCTCGTCTGGGAATCTTCCTAAGCTCTAGCCCCCACTATGGGTTTCTCTAGTGGCCTCTACCGAATCCTGGCACCCATACTCACTCATGTGGAATCAAATACCTCTCGTAAGGACAAGATAGATGATCTTGCCATTCTAGGCCTTCCCGACTCATCCCAAGTCTACACAAGCCCTTGTGTCCATGAGCGAGGCTCAATTATCTTAATTAGTGTGAAATACTACCTAACATATAAGTACATTGATTTAGTTTTCACTTGATTAGACCACCTTTGAAGGTTTCCTAGTTTACCTCTTTGGGCTCTAGCCCCTAACAAAAGCCACTCTTCTACTTGACAACATACCAAACAAAACCAATCACCAAGAGAATCCCAAGTGCATACCAATATGATAAAACCACTCCAACTCTAGGAGAAACACATAAATAAAACTCACTCCAAACACTGGAGACAAAAAAGGTCAAAACTCTCCAAAAATTGGAGGCAACAAAGGTCAAAACCCTCTCCAAACACTAGAGGCAACAAAAGATACAACCCACTCCTTCCACAGGAGGCACGAAACACATAATCCACTCTTGAACCAAAGGAGGCATAAACCATCCCCATTTGTGGAACTAGGTAAAACCACAAGATACAACTATATGCACTACCCAAGGCAAAACAAAGGTTGACTAACATGATAATGCAACCCTAAAAGTTAAGCCCCTTGTGGAAGACTTAACAACCCTTCAAAACAAATTCCCCAAAGTGAAAATAGATGAAGTGCATAGACAAGAAGGGAAATCAAATAGGAATTTAAATCTATATTTGGATTTCCTAAATCCACTTCCTTCTTTAACCTTTAGTAGATTATTGCCACAATAAAACTAATTACATTCGGTCTCTTTCAGACAAAGGATGAAATTTAACCAAACATTTAATTCCCTAGTTGCTTTTTAAATAGTAACACAATAATCATAAAAATTTCTCTAAGCAAGGTCGATACATAATTCAACTCTAGATGGATGAAAACATTTAGGTATTAAAAGATGTCGCATAATGTGATTACATAGAGTTTATCTCTTCACTACACATAATGATTAAAATCAATTATTTTACTGTAAAATCATTTTAAAATCAATATTTGGACATATACATCTCTATTAATTACATATTCATTAAAAATAAGAACACCGTATCTATACAAATTTAAAATTAATTTCACACATTTATATATTATCTCTTTAACCCTATGCACATTTTCTAACTTCCTTAATTAAACAAAGGATCAAAATCTATTTTCAAAAAAAAACATTACTCTCTTACAAAAAATAGTATTGGCATCATTAAATAAAATAACCCTCTTATAAACAATATATTTAAATAAAAATATATATTAAACATATATACAATTATATATACTCAACGTATATACAAGTATATGTATATATGATAAAAATATATAAATATTATTTTAAATATATTTAAATAAAAACAATTTAAATTTCAACTAATATAAATCAAATCCCATTTTGCTAATTAAATACAAAGGAAAAAAATACCCATATATATATATATATATTAAAATGATATATAAAATATATATACACATAAATTTTTGAATTTATAAAAATAATTAATATAACTAAATATGTATATATATATAATTATATAATATATATTATATATATATTATAAATAATATATATATGATATATATTATATATATTATATATATATATAATTTATAAATAAAAAGTTAAACTTTTAAAAGGGGATGAAACCCCCTTTTAAGGCAAGGGAGCACTGTTGTGGGACATTGCTATGCAGCCTTCCCCACAGGGGACGACTGTGTAGGCAGTGCAACTTCTTGTGAAGGTAGCGGCACTGCCTCCACAGTCGCCTCCCTATGGGGGCAGTTGTGGGAGCAGCCCCCTCCACCATAAACAATGCATTTATTTAAAACAAAGTGGCCCTTGTATTTGGTAATCTTCAAAATAACTTTCAAAAAAAAAATTCCCCAAAAACAATTTAAGATTTCATATGCAAAATATATATGTATTTCCATATATATATATATATATATATATATATATATATATATATCAACAACATATATATACATAGAAATTCTCATTTTACAGTCAAAATGTGCAATTGCACAACAAAACAAATAAATTTGACAACACCAAAATTGGGTTTATGTTTTTAGTTGGAAAAAAAAAAATTCTTTTGGTTTTCTTTCAATTTTTCCATTAAAATTGTTGTTTTGGGTTTTGTCTCCTAATCTAATAGCTGGTTGCAAGGTTTAAATTCATTTTACATGGTTTTCTTTGCATCCAAAATAACATTCAAAGAGTTTTCAAATAGCAACAAGAAATTGAAGATTATTTCAAAAGGAAAACAAGAAATGAAGATGAACCTGGTGTTTTCTCCCCAAGCTTTGAAGACTCCAACAATGGTGATTCCAATCTCCTCTTCAACTCCAAATTCAGCCACAGCCAAACTCTCCACCAAAATCAAAAATTGCAAAACAAATGAAATTCCATTTCTTTACAAAGCCCTTCCCCAAATTTGGTCAAACACCTAAAATATCCCACCCACTAAATTTATTGGGCTTTCGGAGGATATTTTCTATTTTTCAAAATTTTAAAGCAATTTACTTTCCAAATCCTATTTCATGCATTCCAAAATTTCATAATTTCATTTAAAAACTAAAAATCTCAAAGTTGCAAGAATATGTTTTATTCAAAAATTCAAAAAGTGACATATAATCCACATTTCGATTTTTATTTAAATTTAACTCAAATGTATAACATGATTTCTATTTCTATTTAAATTTGAATCCGAATATGCAATAATGTTGAAACAACCATTTCATTTAATTTATCACCCTTAACCAAGTTAATCAATAAACTAAAAATGATTTTATTAATCAAACCAAAATAATCAATGAAATAAAATAATATTCAACATTAAAACTAGATATGTTAAATCATCACTTTAACCATACCCACCATTTAATATCCTTTAAAAATACAAATTGAAAAAGATAGCTAGGGAGGAATGAACCAAATCAAAACCGCTAAACCTGATGACAGACTACAACTAGGGTAATGACTTGGCATGGAAAACCTAGCTACTATCTCCCAATCGATTACCATTGGTCAATGGACACGGTCAACTAGTGAAATCAGGTTGAGTCAATGTCTTGTACCTGTCAACCTACGAACAAAGAGCATATTGAACATGCATATATATGATATAATAAAACACACTGTGAAATGAGAAATCTTGGAATCGTAGGGCACTCACAATCAAGTGATACAATCTCGTCCCCTTCACCAATACACTCATCATAGACTAACAGTTCCATCATAAAAAAATATCTCATGCAATAACATGCTACAATAACTAATCATCCTTACACCAATTTAAAACATGACAAATAAAGCATCAGATAAGATACATTGTAACGCCCCGCCGTGCGAACCCCAAAGGACAAAAACACAATAATTACAACACAATTTTTTTATTTTTTTTTAAATGCACATAACATACATGTAATACACATCAAGCCATAACATGAATTTCATTTAAATAGATTCATTAACACATACATCCCTTGGGGTACACGAGGAGTCATTATGCGACTTAGATCCATACAACAACCATAAAGAATAAAATATAAAGATATAAAGTAAGCATTAACAAATATAACACATACATGATGATCAATGATAAGAAACCATCTGAATACGCAAATACATCATATGCATGATCATCCTAACACATTGAATAACAACTGCCATAGCCAATATCCACACCAAGTTTAACATTTCATTATAGTACAACGTTTAAGAAGTACAATGATACAAGAGTGTTCCAAATATGAATGGAAACCATACACAAGATACCATGATACAAATAATTAGAGAAATACAAGTATCAAAACTAGCTCCAAGACAGATACAACTCTAGAGTCGCTGCAATAGCACCAATCCGCACCTCTCGATCCTCGACTGGGGACCCAATGGGGTGCTTAGTACGTTCCACCCGACCATGTGAGTCTGAAGACCCACCCCCCGTGCTAGGAGCTAACAAGAAAGAGACCACAACCAAGAACATCCAAGTAGAGAACCACAAGACTCAACGTCATACAAAAGTATCATAACACTCAGGAATTTACAATGACATAATCAACCACATCCAAGAGTCATAAATCTCATCACATAAATCAAAGCAATAACCAACAAACAAATAACCAAAGGATGATCATTAACCGACACAATAACATCATATCACAGTACCATAAGAGTACAAGGTCGAGACCCAATTTATCAACAAGATTTATACAAGACCAAAGAAGACACCAAAGATTAAATAGGGTAAAACCATAAATCAATTCAAAACAACTATGATCCATCAATTCAAGATAAGACCCACCTCCAGAGGATTTCCAAAGAAGCAACATAAGGAGTGTTAGAGGAGAGTGTCATCGCATGGCTTAACATGGATTCTCCAGACTACTACTAACGCAAGGTGCCGCCTCCGTCTACTGACGAATTATCCAGACAATCCGAGCGCTAGGAGCCGCCTCCATCTATGGTTATCCAGACTACCTATCTCAAGGAGCCGCTCCATAGGGTTTCTCATGCGGAATCATTAACCTTTCATGAAGACAAGGTAACGATCCTGCCAACCATGGCCTTCTCAATCCCCTTTAGCCTGTGATAGCACTAAACAACAGACGAGGCATCAATTATCTTTTTAGTGTGTTACTACCCACCCCCTAGTTAATTAATTAAATTATCACTTATTAAATTCACTCTAACGAGGGCTATCCTGGCGCCCCTTTGTGGCCGACCACCCACTTAGAGCCACTCTCTCTCTCTAGACACTCAAAACATAAAAACCAAAATCCAAGGGTTGTACAACACAACAAGAACATTAGATCACAATAGAGAAGCAAGCGAGGCATTACCCATCTCACGAAAAACACATAATCAAAATCTTACAATTCTCGTACAACCCTTTTAAAATCCAAATACCAAAACACTTGCCACATCAAGGGCACATAAAAGGAGGAACATTAACCAACAATAAACATAAACCTCTGGAAGATTCTCATAAAGTTACTCTAGGGTTTCCCCATGAAAATCTGACAACAATAAAAGCAAAACCTTGAAGAACTATTTTCAATTCAAATATGGTGAGAGAATACATCAAAATAAGATCAACAACTCCCTTAAACAACATCAACAACTTCGATACGAACTAAATCGAGAATCCAAGGGAAACCTCTATTTTCTCCTCTCGGAATACCCATAACTCAAGAACTTTTCAATTTGACTCATTAACAACTCAAGCAGAACAGTCAATCATGACAAAGATAACCTTAACCAAATTACCACTTAGGTAGAGAGCAAAAGAAAACATATAGAAATGTAAGTTAAATGAGAGAAAGTCCCTAACTCAAAATCAGCTCACGAAAAGTCACATTGAAAGGACCTATCGAGACAATACATAAAACCACTAATTCAAATATAATATATCCATTCATTCAATAAGAAGTGACTTGAAACCATCTAAAAAGAACATTATTCTAATGATCAAACATTTTCATCATTTAAGGATATCACAATATTGCAAAGTGAAGATATAATCTGATGTTATAAGCCACAAGACACCAATTCTCAAGCATACTCTTCCAAACACAAATTAAAACAATCACGAACAATAATACGGGTTCCCATTTTATACACATAATTACATACAAGGACCATTAGACACATCAACCTTGAAGAACACTATCTTAAAACACTTACCATGAACAGGCCATCGAGACATCTCCATAAATATCCCACACATCACAGCCATCAATTACATAACACTTAAACCAATAATCAAAATACTTTGTTTAAAACAACAATCACTGACACCTTATAACCATAAAGACATTCTTTTAATTTAGGCATTATTTCAATGTTCTTATCACTTACTTTAAGGTATCCACTTAATTTAATTAAAAGAGTATTTACTACAAACAATTATATTTAACATAACTATATCGTTTATAAGATAACCAACTCCATCGACTGTTTAATATGAATCCTAATTATAACTTTAAAATGTAATACTAAGATGACAATTCTATAAATTACAACTTTATTATAATCCTAAGGTGATGATACTAATAAATTATTTCACATAGTAGTTTGATAAATAATTATTATTCACAGACTCATTAGATAACAAAAAAGGTAAAAAACATTTAACATTTAATCAGTATCATTTAAATTAATTAACCTATGAACCTGGGACTTATCCTCACTTAAAAATAACTTTATCATTTAACCTTCAAGTAAAAGAAACTATGTAAATGTAGAATCACTTATCTCCTTTAGTGAACCCTAAAACTTAATTAACCATATAAACCGATTTACTTTAACTAAATACACAGTTCATTTATCTACAACAAAATTAAATACCTATTTCAATAATGTTTATTTGGTTAAAATCCTTTGTTAAATAATATTTTACTAAACAACCTAGCGAAATAACCATTTTCACTTTAATTATTTACCCAATTCTTTTATTTTCTAAAGCGAAGTCAATACTTCATTTACAAATCAACTATCTAACTAAAATTCTTTATCACCTTTTATTACTTCACTTACCATAAAATTACACTTTTACTTAACTCACTATCTTACCGAACATTCTAACACTCGATTCATATTTTACTTACGAAGAGCAAGCACATACAAAACTCTACTTTTCACTATTTCTAATTTAACTATTCCACTTGGAACTAACCAAAGTAATAATAAACTAATCTACCAATGTTACACAATAAGTTCACATAGGCAAAATGTATTCTTTCATTAAAACCCTATATATATGCATTAATATTTTTCTTTTAAACTTAATTTACTTCAATTCACTTATTTAACTAAATCTCTATAAAAATAAGTAATTATTTATTTCAAATTAAAGAGGAAGATATTTATTATTCCAAAGTTACCCAAATAAATACTAACTATTAACAATACAAGAATCTATGTGTCCCTTACATAATTAATACCCAATCTATATATAAATATTTATATACTTATACTTGAAAGAGAAATTATAAATCAGTCTAAAACAATGCAATTACTCTTCCCTTTCATTTATCTTTAATTATCTCTAATTTCCTTTATAAGAATAAAGTCAACTATAACTTAATTCTGTAGCACAACCGAATATTTTCTCAGCCAAAAGTTATCCAACAGAAAGTAAAATAAACCAGCTGAAACAAACTAGGGAAGTGGAGTTTATATATCAAATACAAAAAAAATATATGAATCTAAAATTCTATAAAAATAACGAAAAATGTATTTCTATATATCCACACAAAGTATTATAATTCATATTTAACAAATATAATAAGAAATAAAAATAGATCTATAGATAATAAAAATATTCAAATTCAGTGTTATTATTTTCTGTCAATCATCTTAAAAAAAAACAAAACGAGACCTAATTCATGCACCAACAGCTTAGAAAGATAACAGCAGAAAATAGAATATAACAGCAGCAAATTATTACAGCTTCGAAAAGTTACAGCTGGGATGGGTTGCCAATGGTTCAGGGAGACTATTTAATCCTGTACAACGCCTCAACTCTAAATGCTGAAACTGCGGTAGGCTGCCAAGTATACTAGAAAGTGAATATTGAAATTTGGAAATATCGCCATCTACTTGCATTATTAATAATTCACAAATGTTATCCGCAAGACTAAGGGTGAAAGAAAGGTGAGGTGCAAATACGTGACTTATGAGAATTAATATTAGATTTATTAAAACAATAAATCTTTATAGATTAAAATTAGATTAATCTTGTTAAATTAATTTTATTTTCTTTATATCACCACTTAACTATGACTCTCAATGGATGGTAATTATTATCATTATTATTCAAATTTTATTTAAATTTATTTTATTTTATTTTCTTTTGTTTTGACATCAATTTCGGTAAACATAAATTTACGTTGATTTTATTAACTGTTCTACTCGGTGAAAGAAAAGGCCATGACATCCCTAAACAAGGGTTTCTTCAACAATTACATGCCCTAAGATAAATCAATTACACTAAATAAAACATAAACATACAACAACCCAAATAATTGCATAACATATACCTAATATATTTACAAGCCATATACTTCTAAAAACCGAAACGTGACTGCATCTTACCAAATGACTATAATTTCTTCCAAGAATTTGAAAAAGTGCATCAAAATTGTAGCGGAAAGAACATGGTTATAAAAGGACATACAATTTATTGAGGTTGAAGGATGGATCAGCCATAACAGAAGCAGTTATGCCTAAAAATTTTGCTGCATCTTCAAACCCTTGGTCAGTGCAAAAGCGAACAAACAGCATAACGACATTCAAATAAGAAAGTGCTCTCCAATTGGTTCACAGAGAGAACTCTCCCTAAATTTTTCTTGCCTCTTCTTAAAGAAAATACCAAATTCTCCGTTCAACCGCCCTAACTCCTCTTTCTCCCCCGTAAAAGATTTTCAAAAAATAACTAATTTTTATTTACCCACTTTAATTAATCATTACTTTATATATTTATTTATTTAATTTCAACCAATAACTTCTTTTGTTTTAAATTACTTCCACTTAACTCTAAATTTTAACTAAAACAAATTTTCATAAATAATTAACTTTTAATTAAAATATAATTCAATAAATATTTTTACCGTAATTTATTTAAACTTAAGTTTAATTTTAATATTTAATCCTCTTTAATATTTTATCACTTTTAAATTTATTAATTGAATTTAATCATTAAATGATAATTACCTTTCCTCATTTAATCTGATTATTTTAAATAACTAACTCCCAATGATAATTAAATTGACCTTTATTATTGAATCTAATTCTTTATTTAATTCCAAATAAAACAGGTAACCTTATAATTAAATTAATTTTATTAATCAAATCCAAACATATTATTAGTGTTACCTCATAACCTTAAATTTAAATTAAATAATAAAATCACCACATCATCATGACATTACCAACAACAACTTACTTAACATCAACGATGACTGAAACGGAGGGCACTACATACATCGCATCACACCAATAAACTATCACTCTATAATTATCGATCGAATCACACAAACATGATACAACATCTCAATAACCAAAAAGCACATCAAAGCAAGCAAGGACACATTGTCCAGCCAAAACGCAAAATTGAGGGGTATTACATTACTTTTCAATTGGATTCTAATAGTGCTTCATGCATGATCCATGTGGAAAACCCCTTGCCTCTAGTTTATATCCACAAACTATATTTTTTATATGAGTATTGGTTAAGAAATATTTTCTAAAATTGTGAGCCTATATAAGTGTTTACTATATTTTTGTAGTGAATTATCCTTCACATTAAGTTCTAAATTAAATATTTGCATATTCACAACAATTTTAAAAGATATTTTTATATTTTGGTATTAAATTTTATGGTTTTTATATCAGCTTAAAGTAGTTTCCTTTTCATTTTATTAACAAATCACCTCAATTTTCCTTTTAATATATGCACAACATTCATATACCTTCTCTCATCAATCTACATTCATTTCACATCATTTCTAAATTTAATTTGTCTTTTCATCTACTGTCTCTCATTTTTTAGTTGTAGCGAATATCACCATAGGTTTTAGTACTCATTTTTCATTTTATATTTCCTAACCCATGAGTGAAATCCATAGATCATTTCTCATTTTAAAATAATCCTATTAAAATAATCTTTTAGATTCTTTACTTTTTCCCTCCTATTCATCTCTTTCTCTTTCCTAATTTTTGGTGAAATCACATATTTTTAGACAATATAATGATTTAAACCTTGAAAAGTTATATTCAAAGAATTCCAATTGAAGATGATTTGATCAAACTACCTTATATCAAACCTCCTTGGATAGGACCCGTCTAGTTTTAAACAATACCTATAATGGAGTCTACTTTACACCTATGAAAATGTTGATAAAAAACCACTTTTAATTTACCTTTTGGGGGATCAAATGAATTCATTTAAAAATTTTATTTTGTATGTATGTGGTCCTTATTTTAAACTTCCCAAAAATTATAATTTTAAGTATAATTATTTCAATATTATATTTAATTTTTATTTCTTGTGAATATAGGTTTTTCACCGAAAATCAAGCTCTTTATTCTGCACATGTGGAAAAATAGTAGATTACCAAAGAGAAATCTGAACAATATGTTTGTGCTAGTTATTGATGTCCTTGATCCAGCAAAAAAAATGAATATTAAAAAATTTATGTTATATGCAGTCCACCTATATCTAAATTGTAATTGGTTTGACTTCAAAGCTTAATTAAGAAAAAAGTATTCAATAAAGCACTATGAAAGAAAATGAATGTGATCATAGTTACAAATCTAAATTCAAAAAATATAGAATTTTATCCTTCATAGAAAAAAAGTTATATTTTTTATAGTGAACATCACTCTTTGAAAATGGTGTTTACTATTAAAAACTAGTTTTTGAAGGAGAAGGAAAAGGAAATGCAATTTGATTCAAAAAAAAATTAAATATATATATTTAGAATCTACAGACAAAGTTTCAAAAATCACTAGTTTGCATCATCTTCAAATTACTCATGGTTTAGCAGTTATAGGTGCTCAAAAGTGAAGATTTAGTTAAAAAAATTTAGGTCAATTTCAAGTTTGGCCAAAAAGTGTAAACCACTATTGTGGGATCACACAATTATATTGATATCTTGAAGGTTATGGGATTTTAAACAATGTGCTTAGAGAAGAATATGTGATATCATGTTAATCAAGTGAATTCTTTAATTACCATGCAAAGTGATGCATATGATAGTGTGATTAAAGAAAATAACTGAATTACTATGCAAGTGATTACAAACTCATGGGTTAATGTTGTAAAAGTGAAATTGAAATGGTTTTAAATTGTAACAACACACTGTTGAATTTTGGAAATAAAATACAAACATGGATGATGCCTATATGTATATTGAGTATGATGAACATGTTTATGTATTGTGTATCATCGTACTTATGAGTTTGATTTAATTGTCTTGGTAGTTGGACTAATGGTTATACGGAGTGTGTAGGTTAACCTTCCATAGCCATTGAAATTAGAGGCAACCAAAAGACCCTTGTGTTTACCATGTAAAGTCAAATCAACTCATATAAAATGGCTAGAGTCTTATCTTTTGTAAAGTGTTATGTGTATTGTGACATGTATGTTGGGGCTTAAGGGTTCAAATGTTTTAAATTTTTTGAAGATAAATGTGACCCTAAATTTAAAATTTGGATTTCATGTTTAATGTATTTTTGAATTTAATTATGTCTTACTTTTGGCTAATTTTTTCTTTTTAAAAATACTAGGTATATGACCTAAGGGTTGGGGGTCATTTTTAAGCCATACTCTTTGCCATGCTTCATTTATTACCCCTCATAAATTTCTAGTAAGAAGGGTGGAAAAAATGGAGTGAGGAGATGAACTTGACCCATCCCTAACCACATTTAGTCTCCCAACTTCATTATGAGAAGGGATGGGGAGTCCATGTGGAAACCATGCCTCTTTTAAATGAAAAAGAGGACATGGTGGTTTGGAATCTTCTTGAAAATAATTTAAAAAATTCTTTGGCTATGTTTTTCATTTTTTGGTTGGCCTAAGTGTGGGGGAAATTGTGGGAAGGGCTAGAATAGGTTGGAAGGGATTGAGGAAGCAAGTAGCCAATTGCATTTAAAGTTTTGAGGTAGGATCTTCATCCTCCTATTTTGTCAAATGTTTGTTGGTATGTGCAGGATCATGATGGGCCAAAAAGTGGTGATATAGTGGGTATGTGTAGGGTATGTGGCTAATGACTTTTTTTTACCCAAAATTGATAAAATGAAATGGGGTTTTCAAGGAGATTCTTAGCTTTCCACCAATATAAATTATTCTTTACTTTGAATTTAATAAATTATTATTATTCATTTTCTATTTGAATTACAACTAAATTTCTGATTGATAGGCTGATTGGAAAACATCTATAGCTTTCAAACGGTATCACATTTTTTGTCTCTAAAACATGTGTCACATTATATGCTTCAAATACTATAGGATTAAAAAAACAAATAAATGAATTTCATGAAGTTTTTACAAAGTTAAAGTGGTCAGACATACAAGTTTTTATGTTTTTTAAAAGTTGTAATTAAAAATTCATAATTAATTATTTACCTAGAAAAAAATTACAAAAAAATATGCATCACATCGAGACATGAGTTCTCTACTTATATCTAAAATATTATAAAAAATATTATCATTTTATTATGGTTAGGGTGGTTAGATAGGCACCTACTTCTTATTTTTCCCCTAAAATTTAAGTACTACTACGTTGAAATTTCAAATTTTTATCAAATAGATTTTTATTTTTTTTAAATAAACCTAGTAGTTTAGAAACTACATTCAATTTTCTACAAATTATGTTTTTACATATTTTTCAAATAATATAGATAACTTATTCAAATTTCTACGACAAGTTGCCTAACTCTGATTTTTTTGAATTTTTTACCACTTAAGTGCTTGTTTTCTCCATGATGATCTTGCACATACCTGCCTAAGTCTTAGGGATTCCCAAAGCAAGAAATAATGTGAGAACATTATAAAACACTCATGTTATTTAATATTTTTGACATTTATTTTTGCATTTTTTCTTGAGTTTTCTAAGAAATACATAACATGAGCATGCTATAATGTGCTCGTGTTATGTCTTGCTTTATGTTAAATTCTAGTCTATTAAATATATGTATATATATTTGTATATATGTATGTATGTACGCTTGTATGGAATATATGTATATATGTATCACTAGTATAATTTAGAAATAAATGATTAGGTGACTAAACATTTTAGTCACAACAACTGAAAATGACTAAATTCTACTCATTGTTTGCAACTCAGCTATAAATGAGTAAATAAGTGACTAATTTGGTAATTGACTAAAAAACTATTTAGTTGCAAAAATAAAAATGACTAAATACTTAGTCATCAAATCCAAATTAGAAAATATTTTTAAAAAATAATTTGGCCAATTATTGGTGTGATATATTCATGCATGTAATGTATCGGTGTGATTATTCATGTTCATTGTAGATTCATTCATCTCACTTCACCTCGCTTCATTCATTAGCCTAGAATGAGGCATTTTGATTAGTTATAGTAGCTACTTGAATGGCCAATAAGGATTCAAAGAGGACCTGGAAAATTCTAAAAAGGTGAGCAAGGACAATGAATTTGGAGTTTGTTGCAATGGATTTGAATTCACCAAGTCCCTCTATAGAAAAATCAATTTGGAGATGCCCTCTACAACAAATTTAGAGGTAATTTAAAACCCTCATTACATTTTAAACACAAATTTGAAATGCTCGTTACAATCTACTACTCTTAATAATGTTCTTTTATGATATATGCAATGTTCTACTTCATAATGTGTTTGAGCTAAATATAATAGAATTTGGGTTTTAGTGCAAATAGCATTTCCTCAAACAATTTTTGATGTAGGAGCATCTAGGGTGTAAGGCAATCTTGCATCACCAAAAAAAATTGTTATTTTAATTTTGTTTACTCTTAATAAGGGCTTAGGGGTTAGCAGAATAATATTTTAATTTGCAACAATGTAAATTCCCTTGGTGTGAAATTGTAAATGTAAATCAGATGGGAAATAAGTCTTGGTAAAATAGTGAAAGCATCTTGGAGGGGAATATGCCTTTTGGGTGTCTAGTTCTGGAGAAGGTCAAAAAGTCTTGTTTGCATGTACATATGTCATAAAATTTCATAAAATGGGTTGCAAAAGAATCTTGCATGTTTCTTGCATGTATTTGCATGTTGGCCATGAGCTTTGCATGTTGTTACATGTCAGGGCTGTAATTGTGAGACTCAATTTTAGTAAAATAGCCATAACTTTTTCATACAATAATGAAATCAAGAATTTCAAAATGATTTGAAAAGATGGAAACGAGGCACACCAAATAAAGAAACTATTTAAGGAAATTCTGAAAAATGAAAAATAATTAATAGGAAGAAAGTGATAGGTTTTCTTGGCAGTTTAGGAGGTTGTTTTGAGAAACCAATAGTGGTTTCTTCTCACACAATTTCTATATATTGATGCTACTCATTTGGAGAAGCTAGCTTTGGAGGAGTTGCAAGTTTTCATAACCAAATGCTACTATATTGAGCATAAGATTGAAGACTCCATTGTTGTATATTTTTGTAATCAAAATCTTATGTTATAAGGGAAGCTTGTGAGCTTCAACATATTATAATTATATTTGATGTTTGTTGTAATAAAATATATTGTTTTCCTTCTTACATATGTTGTGAAAATTTTAGTTTTGTTATGAGTCTTTTGATTTGTAAGGGGAGTCCTCTTACATCAATTTTGATACATTTTCATTGTAAGCGCAAACTATCCTTGTGCAAAGTAAACATGTCCTAGATTTACCCACATCAAACATATGATCAAAGATGTTTCCTATAGAAGTTTCTTGTACCTGTGTAAATATTTCCTTTGCAATATCAAATTGACCCCTTTTAGCTAGCACAATGGCTGACCCATTTGCATCATAAACATTTTTTGGTGTTTGTGCCAACACTTTGCAATGGCTGCCCCATTTGCAACATAAACATTTTCACTGCAAGAAAAAAATATCCTTGTGCAAAGTAAACATGTGCTATATTTACCCACACATCAGGCATCTAAATAAATATGCTTCCTACAACAGCTTCTTGTAGCTATGTAAAAATTTCCTTTCCAATATTGAATTGACCCCTTTCAGCTAGCACAATGGCTTCCCCTTTTCCAGCATAAACATTTCCTAGTCACTATGCCAACTCTTAAGTGGCCCCTTTTATGAAATTAATATCCTCTTGAGTTATTATTAGACTAATATTTTCCAATAGAAAAATCCCTAAGGCCCATGGGAAATGAATGATGATTATTTGAGTTTCAACTTGCTTTCATTTCGAAAAGGGGACATTACATTGTACAAGATTTGTTTAGGAGGAGAATAATTTAATCCACCTATTTGGGACTATAAAATAAAAATAGATGAATTAATCTATTTTCAATTATAGGTTCTTTTAATCTAGAATCTAATAGAATGATAAAGCATAATACATTGAAGGACACAAAAAATGTTCTAAAATAAAGACTATAATAGCTTTCCCATAAAAAACAAGAAAGGTAAAAAAATATGAAAAGATAACATATAGATGGTTCATTTGAGGTTTTTGATAAGATCTCATTTAACTATTTCAAATGGGTTTCAGAAGGAAAAAACATATTTTATTGACTAAAATTTTGAGGTAGCTTATCCATCGTCATTGTATGCATCATCTTCTCTTGGAATTTGTTTCTACTATGCACCAAGCCTAGAATTGATTAGGGATGCACTTAAGGTGGATAAAAACTCATCAAATTCATTATTTATATTGAGAAACATAGAATTGAAAAAAAATGACTGGCTTAAAGCAAAAGAAACAATTAAAGTAGCACACCAACTTTTCTTGGCTAATGAAGTAAAACAAAAAGCCGATGAAGAACAAATGGTTCAGATGGAAAGGAGAAAGAAAGAGGAAGAACTTTGGTGGATGATGCAACAAGAGGAGAAATTTGAACATGTGAAGGAATTCTGAAATAGTAAGTGTAAGGATAGGGATGATGATGTGGTTGGTTAGTCTAAGAAGAAACATAATAAGGAAAAGAAGAAAAAGAAGAAGGATAAGGACCATAAGGCTTATGATTCTTATATGGAGGAACCTGATGTTGCCATGGAAGATGAGGAAAATTATATGAGCGATAAGGCACAAGATGATGTAGAAAATTCACAAGATCTTCTTGTAGTTGGAGGTCTAGAAGACTCTGATGATGGTGAGACAAATTCTCTAGTTTCAACAAAATCATGATGGAGACATATATTTTGATTTTGAAGATGAAATGAACCTTTATAGAAATAAAGTCTAAGAGAAGATGATCCATATCATGATGTTGTCTAGGATTCCTAAGCTTAAACCAAACCTAGCTCCTTTTTTCCAAGAGAAAAATCCCCAATGCCCATGGGAAATGAATGATGAGCATTTGAGTTTCAATAGATTCCAAGAGAAGATGATGCATACAATGATGATGGATAGGCTACCTCAAAATTTTATTCAATTAAATATGTTTTGTACCTTCCAAATCCATTTGACATAGTTAAATGAGATCTTATCAAAAACCTCAAATGAATTTCATATGTATGTTATATTTTCATTTTTCCTCTTTCTTTTTTTTTATGGGAAACTTATTTTGATCCATTGAAACTCAAATGCTCATCATTCATTTCCCATGGACCTTAGGGATTTTTCTTTTGGAAAATAGGAGCTAGGTTTGGTTAAAGCTCAGGAAGCCTAGACATCATCATTATATGGATCATCTTCTCTCAAACTCTATTTTGGCAATGGTTCGCCATCTTCATTATCAAAGTATGCATGTTTCCTTCGTGATTTTGTTGAAACTATAGAATTTGTCTCACTATCATTAGAGTCTTCTAGACCTACAACTACAAGAATTTAATTGGTATTTTTTGCATCATATTGTGCCTTATCACTCATATAATTTTCCTCATCTTCCATGGAAACATTAGGTTCCTCCATATAATAATCATAATCCGTGTGGTCCTTATCCTTCTTATTTTTCTTCTTTTCCTTCTATTTCTTCTTAGACTGACCAACCTCATCATCATCATCCCTATCCTTATTCTTACTCTTCCATGATTCATTCACACATTCAAATTGCACCTCTTGTTCCATCATCCACCAAAGTTCTTCCTCTTTCTTTCTCCTTTCCATCTAAATCCTCTTTTCTTCATCAGCTATTTTTTTTGCTTCATCAACGAAGACAAGTTGGCATGCTACTTTAATTGTTTCTTTTTCTTTAAGATGGTCATGTATTTTTAGTTCCATGTTTCCAAGCATACATAAAGAATTTGATGAGTTTTTATCCACCTTAATTGCATCCCCAATCAAGTCTAGGCTTTGTTGGATCTCATTCTAAGCTTGAGCCATGGCTAAAAAATGTAGATATGCATCCACATAATCAAAAAACTTGAACAATTTTAGCCTATATAAAATATTAGGTATTTTAGTATCATGTAGTTGTTCAAACAATCTAACAATATTAAATAGTGTTGTTACTGTATCCCATGGTAGTTCAAGTGAAACACCACCTTCTTCTAGTCGATGGAAGAATTCCATATGCCTAAAGCACACAAAAAACTATAGAATTGGCACTAGGGCTTTTATTTATGAATTCAACCCAAATTCCATTTATTAATGCCTCCATAAAAGTTTGTTGAGCCAACTCTAGTTTATCACACTCAAAATGAAGAACCCCAATGTTGTTTAACAATTCAATGGGTACTTCTTCTCTGCTTCTTTAGAACAAAGATTTTCTATCTCAAGAGAATCTAAGGATGTACCACGGTCTATCAATATTAATAACTCACCCATCTTGAGAAATGCATGGGCATCACATGGATCTATGTGAGTTACCTTTCTTAAAATTTTCAAATTCTTCTCTACCTACCCTTGCTAAGCATATATATAGCCTGCAACTTTTAATCTCTCACAGTTCTCAAGGTGGAACTCTAGAACCTTTTCAAAAATTGAGAGATAACTCTTAATATCTCCTAGCTTCAAGTGAACCCGTCTACAAAATCATGTGACCTCTAGCTTTCGTTGACTTCAATGCCATGTAGTAGCAACCAATGGTGGAATAATCACCTTTAATATGATAAGATCATGCAAGATTATAATATTAATGAGATTTCATGAGAGGGTGGTCAGTTGAAACAAGAGCTATCTCAGTCAACTATTCTACAAGCAATTTTTGCCCTGTGAAGAAAAATGGTTTGATCAATCATTCAATGCCATTGCATAGTACAGGTATAATTCAAAGGCTCTATGCATATTTTCCATTCATTCATGAACACTACCTCTTTCACTAACTGTGAGAATCCTACAATTAAAAAATATACAAAACTAACCATAGATATTTTTCCCCATTTCAAACAACAAATTGCCAAAAAAATGCATTTAAAACCTGCAAAAATATACAAATAAAATCACACTACTTTTCGTAGCAAAAAGAATCATAAGACCACAACTTTTTTATTACTATTATGTTTTGATGGATTTCTTCCAAGCATCCATAGTTTTTTTGAAATCACTTGTTTTAGGATCTTAGCCATAATAGCATGGCAGTGAACTGTTCAATAAAATACTTTGGTAGACATGTATGAAAAATGTGATAGCATAGACAAGGAAATGAACTTTTGAAAAAATTCCTCAAAGAAATGTGGTCTCATGGTAATGGAATGCCATGATGAATTTCATGAAAATCAAATTCTTATGGATTATCATGGCATTCCATCACCATGAGACCACATTTCTTTGAGGCATTTTTTCAACTAGTTCACTGTCTCTTCTATGCTATTGCTTACTATTATGCTTTGATAGATTTTTTCCAAGAATCCATGTAGCTTTTTCGAAAACACTTGTTTTAGGATTTTAGCCATAGAAACAAGTCAGTGAACTATTTGATAAAATGCTTTGGTAGACAATATGAAAAATGTGGTAGCATAGACAATGAAAAGAATTGTTTAAAAAAATACCTCAAAGAAATGTGGTCTCATGGAATACCATGAAAAGAAAATTCAATTAGAAGTTGCTCCTATTTATTAGTTATGCAATGTGAAGTAATTGCATAACTGCTTAGGTTGTCTTTGTAAAAACTATATTGTAATTGAAATTTTGTCATCTATCAACATCTAGTTATTAGTTATGCAATGTGAAGTAATGCTTTGAGTTTGAAAGATGTGCAATGCAATGTAATCAACAATGCAGATGATTATGAACAAATAATTGATACCAATTCATAGTATACCCCTATATTCCAACCTAAAATACATAAAAAAATCCAATCATACACAGTATTATCAACAAATAATTCAAACCATAATTTGAGCACCGGATTAAATCTTCTTGTCCATTGATTTCTTCAAATAGATATTACAGTATAACATAAGTATCCTCATATATGTTTCTATAAATTCCTATGATGATGATATCAAAATTTGGTCTTGGTTTCTCTTTTATAAGAGAAACAACAAGCTTCAGACCATTACAAAATATGGCATCTTTTCAAAATCCATGCCTCTTTGTATAAACTAAACTAATCATTAGTTTCTCTTAAAATATAAAATAGAGAAAGTAGATAACTAATAAAGTCTGCAGCACTCATGACACCATAGTTCGTTAATCTCTATAAGGAACTTGTGATCACTGAAGAATTGTTCAAGGTCCTTTCTCCATATCAGTTTATCTTAATGTGTGGTTCTTCCACTGTGATAGCCCCAAGGCCTACTATTCATGGGGAGGACCCAAATACTTTTGCTCCCACTCGTACACTATATAATCATGTGGCCATTTGTATTCTTGAATTTTCAATATATTTTCAAGGTGAATCTTCCATTGGTTGTTTAGTAACACCCTACCATCCATGATAAACATAGAATATCCAACATCAAACACTGTTACTCCATCCATGATTAAGTCAAACCTATCAAGACTCAACTCACCATCCTTTTGTGTGCGAGTGATGTACTGTGGAAAAGTCTGACCAAATTCCCTCTTCCATTCATGGAGATCCTTCAAGCAGTCATCACATTTCAATATTTTTGGCATAAACAATTATTTTAGAGTATAAAATGAATCTATTCTTGTTTCGATCTTTTGGTCCTCTCCTTATTTATACACACTTTTGCCTTAGTAACCAATTCATACCTCATCACAAGCTGAAATCAAGTGATTTTTAATAAAATCCTGAAAGAAAATTTAAAATATTTTGAATATGGGGCCAAGGGGGACTCATTCGCCACCCATGGCGAATGGGTTCCACCTAGGACCTAAAAATGTGTGTTAGGAAATAATTTGTATTTAATGTTGTTTGTCGGGATAATATTGAAAAATACACTTAATAAAAGCATATGAGGGCATAAAGAGGTCAAATAAGTCATACAAAATGGATAAATGGTGAAGTGGTGCCTAGAAAAGTGTGAAATCCTATTACAAAACTTTACAACACTTCAAAATAGGACTTATTGATGTGTAAAAAGGTGATTTTTAGGTGAATTATAATTAATATAGTCTATAAGAATGTGGAAATATCTTACAACACTTCACAACACCTTCGCAAGACATCATTCTTTGAATTTTAGTACCTAAGTATGCATGTTCAAGCCATGTTGTAACATAAAATCAAAGAAAAATATATCAAATACGATGAAACAAGACCTAAAAGGCCATGAAAATGACAAGGGGCCATTTTTCTATGGCATAGTAAGATTTTGCACAAGGTTACCAATGGGTCATGTATGGGATACCAGTTCTTAAAAAGTGGATCTAGTATGGGTAGATGTGTTTTGATCTGATCAATTACTTGCATTGGTGAGCTATAGCAATCATACACACTTTCCAACTTATGCATAATTAGCTTTATCCTATGCTCAAGGACCTTCTCTAAAACATTGCAAATTTTATTATTCACTCCTTCCTTACCCTCATTATTGTCTTTCTTTAACTTTTTAACTTGTTGTATAAGAATGCTCACTTGTTCAATAGAAGCACTTACTATATCAACTAGTGGAGCAAGAGGACGCTGGTATAACATTATTTCCTTGTTTTATGAGGGGCCTACTCCTTTCAATTGTTCCTTCAACTTCACATTTTCCATGAACAATTTATTGACTTCATCATTTAAAAACTTCTGTTCTTTTTTCATACTCTCTAGATCTAGCTTTTATCTCCTTAACTACAACTCGAGTGAACATAGTTGAATGCATTGTCATGGTTGCAACTTTTAGAGGAGATGTATCCTTTAATGTTTTCACCATAGCTATCCCTTTCATCTCCTACACTACATCTAGTAAACTTGGTTTTTGTGTACTCTTTTGTTTAGCCCAGAATTCCAAGGCTTCAATCCTAGGGTTATACCTTGTGCCACTTACCCCTTCATCCGAGTCAAACTCAACAATCAGGATTAGGTCCTCCTATCTTCTCACTTGATCAAGTAAAAACATTTTCTCTAATTCCATACCAGCAACAATAAGTATATTACTTTCCAAAATAATCTATTTATCCTCTTGTGGGCTGACATCAATATTATCAATCCTTAATTCATTAAAAGTTTGGGCTACTATCTCATCATTCTATTATTCCTCTACTCCCATCTTATTTATTTCAACCCTTGCTTCAAAATATCTCATTTTAATCTTAATCCAAAAGTCTTTAAATTCAGGGGTTTTGATAAATTCATCATTTTCCAAGAACTTGTGAGTTGCAACTACCCTTTCATCCTCATGCATTTCTCTTTCTCCTTGTACCTCAATATTGGCTCTATTTTTAGGCCTATGGTCTTCAATTTCAAGCATAGGTTGGTACAGTTCAACATCATCCTTGGAATGTCTTAACACATTAACTACTTTTGTATCCCCAACCTCCTCACTTATTTTATAGGAAACAAGTGGGTCCATCTCTTGTGTCTTTTGTTTTCTAAAAGGTGGTTGTTCAAGAGGTGATCCTAGAGAAGCATGAAATATTGAAACAGTATCTAGAGTTGGCTTTGTAATTACAATACCACTTAGCCTTTTGGGAAATAATTTGGTAAGTCTCCTTGTATCTATTGTAGTCTTAAATAATTCATGAAAATTACCAATTATCATATCAATCCTCTTAACAGGATCTGCTTCCTCTATGAAATACCCCAAAAAATTATTGTGCTTCATCTTTTGTTCTTCCTCAAGCCTTTTCATAACTTCCCATTTTCTCCTCCTCTCATATACCTCTTGAGGAGAGAAATAATTTATGATTACATCTTCTTCATAATCAATCTGGTGAGTAACCATAGCCTTACTAAGGATGGTGTGTCTTACAAAATTCATGTGATCCTCAGGGTCAAAATCTCTTTCCTTTCTAGATTGTAAAGATTACCTTCTCTTTTAGATAATTATGCAACTCTTCGAGTGTATTGGATCCCCCTAATACTTCCCAACATGTTGTCAAATTGGGTAGAAATGTACCCTTCCTTTTTTTATTCATGAAATCCTTTTCCATCCATAGAATCTTCCACATGAACTCTAAAAGGGATAATTGAAGGGGGACAACCTTTAACAATATTGGTGGGTCCTGTGGGCATCCAAAAATCTTGATTATTATGGTATCTGGTAGAAAAAATAAATCACTAAAGTTATGAGTATGGCCTTGCTCAAGTTTTAAACCCAAAGGTATTACAAATTGTAGTACACGTGTGTGTAGTCTTTGTGGTTGGTGGCTAAGAACCCTCATAATTTTGTACACAAACTCATCATGGAATATCACATAATTTGAATTTTTACATTTCTTATCCCATATATAACACCATAGTTGCACTAGAAGAAAATTCCTATGCTTGTCAATCTAACCCAAACACATCCTTTTGGTCCATCTATCTTTATTCTGGTATAATATGAAGTGGAAAAACAAAGAATATTGTTTGAATGTTATGGGGGATTTATTTTCCCTAACTTGCAAAAATCCTTCATGCAATGCTTTCTCAAAATATGAGGTATAATCATATTCAATGTTCATCTCAAGGTTTTGGATCTTGATAGCCATCATCATTAAAATAACTGGTATTTTCTCTTCTACATCTATACTAATTACTTGACAGAGAGAAATAGATTTTCTTGAAATATAATTAGAAATATAAGACATCAAATGGTTCAGTGGGATATATGAATCACCCTATTGTTCACACCTCTTTTCATGTAAATGGGGATTTCATCACTTCTATGGGTTCTCCTCAATCTAGTATATTCTTCTTTAGTTATTTGCAAATCAATTTTAGTCAGGGCTAGTTTGTTTAGGTCAAAATTTTCAATAATGGTTTCTTTAGTCAACACAACTAATGGTGAACCATCAGGCAATCTCACAAACCTAGTAGCAAGATGATAACTTTGAAACAATACTCTAATGAACTCTACATCTATAAAAAAATTTGGGACAATTACCTTGGAAAAATCTAATGCCCATGGATTTGACACCAGAATATTTCCCTCCATTTTTTCATAAAAGTACCAGAATAGTGCCCACTTGGAGATAGGGATAAGGGAATCTCTACAACCATGAGCCACATCATTAAGAAATTTCTTATTTAATCCTCTCTCAATTGCTTCAATGAGTATATCCAAGATAGACTATTGTAAGGGCCTCTTTTTAACCTTAGATTCTTTGTTTTTAGTTTTAGGTTCTTTCTTCTTGGGTGGAATGATGTTTAACTATCTTACCTCTCCTATACTTCTGAAATGTAGAATTCCAAACAATCTTTTACACGTAAAACTTAATTCAATGTTTAACTATCTTACTTCTCTTGTACTTTTGAAATGTAGAATTCCAAACAATCTTGTACTCGTAAAACTTAATTCACAGGGTTTTTGTGCACTTACCTAGGTTACGATGGTTCTAGAGCTTAACCTCCTTGAACTCCTAGCTCCTCGCATGATAATTTTTGCAAACGAGTGCAGAGAATGTTGAATTCTTGGTTTAATGGATTTTGAGCTCAGTCATGTCAACATTAATATCAACCTTAGACCAAATATTTTTCTCATAGTTCAAGTTTGAACATGCACCATTAATTTTATAGGATAAGACGATTGATGTGATTCGTGCATTTCATACCACTTTATCACCTTAAGTCCAACATCCTTTTGTAAAGTAAGAATGGAACTCAGTGAGGACAAAATTGAAAGTATTTTATTTTGTTGCCTTCATAATTTTTTCGAGGTATGAATTTTTTTTGTATTTTTGTCCCCTTCATTTAGCCAGGCCCCCCTATATTTTTGTCTCTAGTAGCATTCTTCACGAGCAAGGATCTCTTCTAAATCTGCTTTAAGCATTTTCTCTTTATTATACATGGAGTTATCCATTCCCTTTTTGATAACCTCTTCATATATTTTAGAAAATTCTAATTCAATTCAGATTTTTTAGGAAAATGTTTTTGAAATGCCTAACATTCTAGTCCTTGATCTTGATTTTTAGATATTGCAATTTCTTGCTCAATTGAAACATTCTTGTTCCCTCAAAAAAAGGACCATTATCCCACCATTCTCTTATTAAATCAACAAAATTGTGGTCTCTAAACCACATAGCCTCCAATCTGAAAGGACATTTAATGTTTTTTATTTTCTTCAAAGAAAGAGAAATTGGGAAGTGATCAAATCCATGGAGAGCATGAATAATTGAAACAAAATCCCAAGGAGCAAAAAACTAATTTTCAGTAAGTAGGAAGCGATAAATTTTTTCAACTATCTAATAGAAATCCTTTCATCTATTTGTCCAAGTGTATATGTTGTTTTTGATAGGGAATTCATGAAGATTGTTGGATAAGATAAAATTATTGAAATCATCCATCATAGCAGTTGGGGGGGTAATTCCACCAAGTTTTTTAGAAGAGTTTATGATAGCATGAAAATCTCCCGCGAGAATTTTAAAGGAAGGAGAATCAAGCTCAAAGCTTGAAGATATTTGTTTCCAAATTTTCCTTTTCCCATCTAGGGTGTATGGGCCATAAATATTGTAAATCATAAAATGAGTGTTTGATTTTAAGCACCAAGCTAAAGCTTTTATCCAATTTGCTTTAATTTCAAACTAATCAACTTTAACAAAGGACTTGTTCCAAAGGGTAAATAAGCCCCCTAAAGCACCAAGTGTGGGTGAGAAAATCAAGTCCCAATCATTTTAAGAAAATAAAAGTTTCTTTAGCAAATTGAACATATAGTTTACTTTCTTGAAGCAAAATGATTTATAAGAGTGTGTTGAATAGGTGACTTTTTAGTAAGCATTTTTTGTTAGGGGAATTTAAGCCCCTAACTTTCCAAGAGATAACCATCATTTCCCTTGAGGAGAGAGTCCCTCTCTCCTCTTACTTACATTTTTTTCCAAGGATTTAGTCCCCATAGTATAATCACACTGCCAACATTGTGGGGGGTACTCTGTTAAATTTAGTGATCAAATAAGTGCACAAAAAATTAATTCAATATCAGACACAATAACACAGCAAATACCCTGGGAAAACCCTCCTCTTGAGGGAGAAAAACCCAGCAACAAAAAATCACACTTATAGATATAAATAGAGGCAACAATTCTCTTTACAATGAGGCCAATAACAAGGCCAATCCTGCAGCACCTACACAAGATACATAATCAGATAATAATCTGCACCTGACAGTATTCAATTTTTCCCTAGATGAATTCACACTGCTCTTAGAAGAATTCATACTGCTCTTAGAATAATTCGCACTTACAAAAATGATTATTCGAACTTGCTTGATTGATTTGAACAATGAGAATGCCAACAAATATATATAAAAACTAGAGGAGAGGATGTGACTCTACAAAACATAATGTCAGCCAGCATTGCATCTTAACAAGAAGACATCTCTTTTGAAATTCGCACCTCTTTGTATCAATGTCGGCCTTGATAGAAAATTGTGTCTCTTCATTATAATTTGTTTTCTTAACAAATAGATGTCTTTACAAAAAAATCGTTCCTCTTGAGATCTTATAAATTAGATAGCTTATAGCTATTATTTAATTTATTCAAAGTAATGATATCGCTAGAAGGATGCTACAGATGCCGCTAACATCAACACTCCCTCTCAGCTAAGAAGTATACTTCCAGCTGCACAAGACATATCACCTCAACATGATTTTCATCACATTGGCTACAACCAGATGTGAAAAGAAGACTATCACCTCAACATGATATCAACCATAATGGCTACAACCAATCTATGGTGAAAGATAAATATCACCTCAACATGATATTGGATATCGCCTCAACACGATATCTACCATAATGGCTACAACCATACTATGGTAAAAGATAAATATCACCTCAACGTGATATTGGATATTGCCTCAACAAGATATCTACCATAATGGCTACAACCATACTATGGTAAAAGATAAATAAACAAGGAATTTCACCTTGGAATTCTCTCGTAGAGAAGGACTCAAAGAAAGGCTCACTGATACTGAGACTCTTTCTCAGTTAAGGCTAGATTCTCCACCATACCAAGCTTATCTCGAAAGTAAACAAACTTTATTCTAGAGAGAGGCTTGGTGAGAATATCTGTTGTCTGCTCATTAGTGCCGATGTACCTCAACTATACAGCCTTCCACAGTACCATATCTTTGATGTAGTGGTACTTGATCTCAACATGCTTCATTCTATCATGGAACACAAGATTAATAGAAAGTTTCACACAACTCTGATTATCACAATGGATGATAGTAGGCTCCATTGACTATCCAAACAATCTTGCAAGGAGATTACAAAGCCACACTGCTTCCCAAGTTTTCATACAAGTTGCAATATATTCGGCCTCTGTTGTACTCAATGCTACAGATGACTACTTCCTGCTGCACCAGGAAATCATAGTAGAACCCAAACTAAAGCAACAACCAGAGGTGATCTTCCAATCTGTGACACACCCTGCCTAATCAGAATCTATAAAACCATGTAACTCCAAGTCTACATCTGAAGTATGCCTCAACCCATATCCAAATGTGCCACGCAAGTATCTTAGGATATGTTTAGCTGCAACAAGATGTATCTATGATGGATCACACATAAACTGGCTAAGTGCACTCACTGCATAGCAAATATCAGGTCTAGTGTTAACCAGATACATTAGAGACCCAATCAACTATCTGTACAATGTAGGATCCACCAAGTCTAAATTAGCTGCAGCCTCCTTCAACTTATGTAGGTTGGTCTCCATAGGTGTAGACATGAATTTGCAATTCATAATGCCAAATCTCTTAAGTATATCAATGGTGTACTTTCCTTGACTTAGAATCATCTCATCTGGTTTCTGCCAAACTTCTAATCCAAGGAAGTAATGCATGAGCCCAAGGTCCTTCATCTCAAATTTTGAAGTCAACTCCTTCTTACACTCAAGAATCAGGTGATCTTCTCCAGTAAGGATTAGATCATCAACATATAAAACCAAAATTAAAGCATCACCATTCATTACCTTGAAGTAGAGATTTGAATCAGCATCATTCTTCAAGAAGCCCAAACTGGATAGGTGTCGATCAATCCTTTCGTACCAAGCACGAGGAGCCTCCTTAAGACCATACAAGGCCTTCTTTAGCTTACACACATGTGACTCCTTCCCATGAACTTCAAAACCATCAGGTTGCTTAATGTAAACTTCTTCCTCAATTACGCCATTAAGAAAAGTAGTCTTCACATCCATCTAATGAATCTTCCATCCTCTCGATGCAACAATGGCAATGATAGTTCTAATAGAAGTGTAACGAGCAATAGGAGCAAATGTTTCTTCGTAATCAACTCCCTCTTTCTGAGAAAACCCTTGAGCCACAAATCTTGCCTTATACTTCTCAATGCTCCCATCTACAGCATGCTTGATTTTGAAGAGCCATTTCAAAGATACCACTGATTTTTTCTTAGGTTTAGGAACAATGTCCCAAAAATCATTCTTCATAATTGATTGATACTCCTCTGCCATTGCATCTCTCCAAACATGATGACTGGATGCTTCTTCAACACATGAAGGCTCTGAATCAATAATCTGACTCATCAAGGCAACATAATTGAAGAACTTATGAGGCCTTTTACTTTCTCTGAATGTGCCTCTAGCAGCTACAAAGCTTTCTGCCTCTTGCATAGTGCGCCTAGCCCATAGAGGTCTCTTTCTTCCAATGACAATGTCAGTAGGCACATCAGTAGGCTCCAAGCATTCAACAGGATCAGCATCTTCTTTTGGTTCAACATTCTCCCTCTGAATCTCAGGAGTATGGTCAACTTCCATATCCTGAGGAGACTCTTCATTATTGAACTCCATGTGAGTGCCCTTGGATCTCCTAAATGCAATTTCTTCCTAAAAGGTAACATCCCTACTAATCTCAATCAACTTTTGTCCTGGAATGTAAATTTTGTAGGCTTTAGATGTCTCGCTATAGCCCACAAAGATGCCCTTCTTGCCAGAAGGCTCCAACTTAGTTCTCTTCTCCTACGGAACATGGATATAAATAGGACATCCAAAGATTCTTAAGTGACTGACTTTAGGCTTCTTCCAGAGTTATATTCTCTAAGACCTTGTGAGGACTTTTGTTTTGTACATATACAACTATCCTAGAGGCTTCTGCCCATAAGAAAGTCTGCAAATCTTGATCATGAATCATGGCCTTTGTTGCTTCCATGATTGTCCTGTTCTTTCTTTCTGCAACACCATTCTGCTGAGGATTATAGGGAACACAAAACTCCCTCTAAATCCTTGCATTAATACAAAAGTCTAGAAAACTACCAGAGGTGTATTCTCCACCATTGTTAGATCTAAGGACCTTAATTCTTTTACCAGAAAGGTTTTCTACTAAGGCTCTGAACTCCTTAAATCTAGCTAATACTTCCTCAGACTCTTTAGACCTCAAGAAATAAATCCAAGTCTTCCTAGAGTGATCATCAATAAACAGTACATAATACAAAAATCTGCTCGAAGATAGAATAGACATAGGACCACATAAATCTGAATGGATGAGATCTAAAATATTCTTAGATCTATTTTCACTACTATGAAAGGTGGCTTTTACATTCTTACCTAAAGTACATCCCTTGCAAGTGCCTTCATGCTTCTTGTCGAATTTAGGTAGACCTGTCACCATCTTCTCCATAATAGGCAAGGCACGGAAGTGTAGATGCGCTAATCTTTGATGCCAAAGATCACATAGAGAAGAAGTATCATGAACCAAGGCTTGAAGAGGATGAGTGAAAACCCTATAAAGACTTTCATGTCTAACTCCAATAACTTGAGCATCCTTGAAGCTAGAGTTCTCGATCCATACAAGAACTTTTCCTTTTTCTAGGGCTGAAATAGAGATGAGATTGTGCTTGATCCCTGGAACATAAAGAACATTGCTCAACTGAAGTGTGATTCCTAAATCCAAATGGAGAGTAGAGGTCCCAGCCCCTTTCACGGTGTAGCTAGCATCATCTCCAATGATAACTTGTTCCAAAGAGTCTTTCTTCACCAAGCTTGATAAGTGCTCCTTAAACCTGATGATGTGACGAGAAGTGCCACTGTCAATCAACCATGTGTTGGTGTCGGTGGAAACATTTCTTGACAAGGCTAAGCAAAATAGATATTCATCCTTCTGAGGAGAAACATTCTCTACGTCTACAACGGAGGCTTGATGCTTAGGTTTGGCAGGGTAATGTTTGGAAAAATGACCAAACTTGTCTTACCTAAAGCATTGAATTTTAGACAAGTCTCATTTCTTCTTGGAAGGGGGAGCATCATCATTTCCTTTATCATGATTCCTCTTGAAGTGACCCTTCTTTCCACCTTTTCCTTTCTTCTTCAAAGCTTGGACTGCAAGAACATGGATTTCTTGATTAGAAGAACTTGGACCAACACCTCTAGCCATCAACCTTGATTCCTCTTGGATGCAATCGGCCCTAAAACGATCAAACTTTTGGAGTTTAGACCTCGCACTAATTCCTTGAATATAGGACTCCCAAGATAATGGCAAGCCATTGAGTGCAAGCATTGTCAAATCTTTATCTTCAACCATATGGCCAATTGTAGAGAGCTGATCTCTCAATTATGCAATCCTCATGAAGTAGGCGATCACGGTCTCTCCTTGCATCATCTTCACATGATGAAGTTGTTGCTTCAGTGCAAGAGCCCGGCTGGTGTTGTTGATTTCATACATTTCTTCCAAAGTTTTGAACATCTCCCTCACAGTCTTCAACTTAGAAACAATAGGGACAATGTGGTCTTTAATGGAGTCAACTAGCAACTTCTTTGCTTTGATATCTTTCTTCCTCCATTGCAGCTTCTCTTCTTCCTCTTCAGGTTCGGGAACCTTGGTCTCCACAAATTCAACCAAATAATTCTCTTCTAATGTAAGCATGATTAGGAATCTCCATGAGGTGTAGTTTGAAGCTCCATCGAGTCTATCCTCGATCTTCAATCCATTCACCATCTTAAATGATGTATAGATAAACAAGAACCTTCAACAAAGAATAGAGTAATGTTGTGAAAGCACGAATCTAATCACGATATTTTTCACACCTGCTCTGATACCATGTTAAATTTAGTGATTAGATAAGTGCACAGAAAATTAATTCAATATTGAAGACACAATAACATAGCAGATACCCTAGGAAAACCCTCCTCTTGAGGGAGAAAAACCCAGCAACAAAAAGTCTCACTTACATATATAAATAGAGGCAACAATTCTCTTTACAATGAGGCCAATAACAAGGCCAATCCTGTAGCACCTACACAAGATACAGAAGCAGATAATAATCTACACCTGATAGTATTCAATTCTGCCCTTGATGAATTCACACTGCTCTTAGAAGAATTCGTACTGCTCTTAGAATAATTCACACTTACAAAAATGATTATTCAAACTTGCTTGATTGATTTGAACAATGAGAATGCCAACGAATATATATACAAACTAAAGGATAGGACGTGACTCTACAAAACACAATGTCGGCCAACATCTCATCTTAACAAGAAGACATCTCTTTTGAAATTTGTGCCTCTTTGTATCAATGCCGGCCTTGATAGAAAATTGTGTCTCTTCCTTATAATTTGTTTGCTTAACAAATAGATGTCTTTACAAAAAAATCGTGCCTCTTGAGATCTTATAAATTAGATAGCTTATAGCTATTATTTAATTTATTCAAAGTAATGATATCACTGGAAGGATGCTATAGACACTACTAACATCAACATACTCAACCCACCCAATTTCTTGGAGGCTAAACAAAGGTTCATTTCCATAGTAGATTGAAGCCCTACTATAATTTCTATATTTTTCTTCTCCTCATTGGACTTCCATCCCCTTTTAGTTCTAGGAAAAGTTGTCACCTTAAGGTCAAATTTAGATTGTGATATGGGAGGGGAAGAAAATGAATCCAAGGTGACAGGAGTAGAAGAAGGAGGAGGAGATAAGATGGTTTCGGTAAACTTTATTTTTCTTTTCTATGTTGATTGAGTAATAGGAGGTATGGGAGAATTCATTGTTGAATTATTTTCTCCCAAAACCTCGTCTGCAATTTCTTCAATAAAATCTTTTGTTGCCTTAGTCATAGCCTCATTAAATTTTTTTATCAAATCATCCTCAAAACCATTAAGGATGTTTCAAAAGTATTTAATATTGCACTTCGAGAGAGAATGGTCCCTATTAAGGGTTTGAGAAGAACAATTATGAGCATCAGAAAGGGAGTTAACATTGTTCAAAGGAAAATTTGAAGAAGAGGGTTTTGAGTCAACGCTTAAAATATGTTGGGAGTGTACAGGTTGACCACTTTTAGAAATATGGTTAAGATCCCAACTACCTATAACAGAAGCCCAAAGAGACTCCATATGATTTAAAGAAGAAGGAGGGGAGGGACAAAAATGAGAATTAGAAGTTGGTTGGTTCAAATCTAGAGCCCCTAAGAGTGCAAAAACATCCAAATTTTCATCTCTAAAAAAAATGTCAGTATCTATAGTTAAGTTTTCCTCCTTCCATACCGATTTCTCCCATTTTACATGTTGAATCCACTCCCCTTTATCAATGGGTAAATGGATTTTAAGAGGGAGGGAAGATGGTTTATTGATCAGGTCCATAGCCCTAATGGAGGGTTTTTCATTTACAATAATGAATTCACTTTTAAGCAAATGCCCAAAGTGTTTAACTATTTGCTTGTTGGGGAGAATCTCAAAAAATTCAACTAGAAGAACTGGTAATGAAAAAAAAGAAGGAAGTGGGCACAAACTTAGGGTTTCCATAGACATATAAATTCTTTTCAGTCAAGTGTCCCAAGAAAAGTATTCCCAAGCTAGTATGGACCTTTGCACATTACTCTACCTTTTATAGTGGGATTCTTAAATAATACAAAGAAAGATGAAGCAAAAACCATAAATAAATCAAAATATTCATACCATTGTTCTCGAATCCAAGCTTGAATTTTAGAAAACGGCTTATCTTCACCCCAGAGTTGCACAAAAAACCATTTTGTGCACAATCTTCATACTAGTTTTCTAAATGCAAAGATATTGTTGGGACCAACCTCCATTATCATTCCTGAGTAGCCATTGCCTTGATATCATGTAAACTAGAGTCATTCCCTTGTTGGGAATGGAAGTTTGAATGGTTCCCTAAGCTTCTGGATTTTTCTACTCCTCCAAAACCAAGGGTTTATTTCCCCGTTCTCTCATAAACCTACTCTGGCTCCCTCGCTGATTAGAGTGTCGTTTCCAATTATCATTATTTCTTTTGTGTTGGAAACCCTTCTGATTTTGATGGAAATTCCCTTTTAGAGTATGTCCAGAAAAGGAATGAGCACTTGGAAAAGGGCGATAATAATCCCGTTGCTTATGATTTTGCATTGACTTTGACCCCCCATGATTATTGTGTTGTTGAACATTCTTGGTTGGATGAGAAAAATCTTGTTGGAACCTAAATTTCTAAATGAGCCATAATTCCTCCTTTGATAAGATTAAAGACCATTTTGGAAAGACCCCAGATTTGTGGTTTCCAAAATTCCCTTGTCCCTAGCATTAAATTGAGGATGTCTTTTACCAGAGAAAAGGTCTTGCCCAAAATAAGATGCATTCGAATAATGTCATTGCTTACTAGAATGAGGATTCTAACCATGAAACAAGGGCCTAGACGGATCTACATCATCTACCCAGCTAACCCTTCAGCCATGTGTTCCACCATGTGTTTCACCCATTATGTTGAATATTCTGAGAATGTCAATGCTTACCAAAATAAGGATTGTTGAGCATAGAGCAATAACAAACAGAAACAAAGAAAAATTATCAACTGTCACATTTCATGCTCCAAGCTACGACCAGGGCTTATTGAATTGAAGAAATCCAGTTACAAAGAATGGAGTGTAGTTTAAAAACTATGGTGAGAAATTGTACAAGCATCATTACAAGACAACAAGCTATATAAACAATCACAGCTCAATAAAGACCCCCTTTTGGGTTCATTTTTATCGTGAGAGTTCAAAAATAATTTCACAACTATGGTAGTATTTCTTTTCTACTCTCATACTATTGAAGTTTCTATTTAGCAAAAATGAAGATTTTTTTAACCTATAGACACATCCCTTGCATCCTCCCAAAGATAATCAACTATTGTTTGCATGTTGTGTTGATAATAATATATATATATTTTAATTCTTTCAAATGCATGATAAAAATGCATATTTACCCAGTAAAACAATTTTAGCTTTTTATTAGATCATTTGTCTTTAAATATATTTTGTTATAGCTGATTTCAAATGCATAATATAATATAGTCTTTCTCATTAAAAATGGGAAGTTCATCCTGCATTTCCTTGTGATTCCTACAATTAGAACAAGAAAATTGGTCACTAGAGTTTTTGATGAAGGTGAGAAAGAGAATTGGGTGTGTTTAAATGGGAGTAAAATTCCTGTAAGGATTGCATTTGCATCACTAACTCTCACTGCTCTTCATATTATAATTTACAGTGGTTTAAAGTCATAACTTCTAACAAACAATTGTTAAATCATGATTTATTTTTCATTCTTCTTTCTATCGGTAATAAATTGAGTTGCATTGTCATCTCTATGAATAGATTTTTGTTTTATAATTTTTTTAATTAAATATTATTAAAATAAAATTTAATAATATTTTTTTAATTAATTATTAATAAATATTTTATTACACTAAAAAATAAAAAAAGTAAAAAAATAGAGCCATAAGGGAAGGTAGAAGGAAAAAATCTCTTTAACTTTTCTATGTCATATCCTTACACTCCTAAAGGTGCAAGTGCTAATATAATTCAAATCTTATGTAATTGCTTTATCTTTCCAAAAGATATTTATTGAGTGTTAGTTTGTTTTTTCCTATCTTGTTTTTTAGACCTATTGTATTTGTTTTTATCAAAAGTTGACTAGCAAGTTAGTAAAAAAAATTCCAAAATCATGAATATAATATTTGGAGATGATAAAAAATAGTAACATAATAAACTATAGAAACATTTGATTTGATCACTTTGAGAATTTTATATGTTTCAGCAAGCAATGAGAAATTTTTCTCTAGAAGATGTAGTTACAAATGGATTACATCAATACATTATTTTTCTCTAGAAGTTGTAGTTATAAATGGCTTACATAAAATCCTAAAAACAATATTATAAATCCAGAAAATGATTTATAGTTTGAAAACTCACAATTGTCAACTGTATGTACATTCAGGACATAGTAGTCTTCCTTGGATTTTCTATTGGTCCTATAGGAGATGGCCCTCTAAAACCCAAAGTAACCTCATCTTCAACACAACAATGAAATGGAGTTGGGTTAATGTTCCTTCTTTTTAAATCAACACAAATTTTACACAAGCCTTTCCAGTGATCTCCTTGATTGGTAACTAGAAGATCCTGAGGTGGTAACTGGACTTGAGGCTTATTCGATGCCCTAAGAAATGGAACTCCATTGCCTGCTGGTATAACTCTTTTTTTGGTCATGCCTTGAGAAATGTTTTTGCTATGTCTCAATTGATTGAAGTGAAGGCCAGAGGCAGAGGAGCATAACATATAACTAAAATTGACTCAACACTAAATCATAGTAAACTGATAATAACACACATACAAATAACTCAAAAACTAAACTTTGTATTCATTCAAAAATATAATTGTTTTCATAGAAAGATTTGTTGCTCTATTTCACCACAATTTTTCCTTTGCAGGGCACACTTTTTTTTTTTTGTTCTCACTTGTTCATAATAATAATAAACTTCCTTACAAAATATACCCATCAAAAAACACCATGAAAATTCACTAGGAAAGAGGGGAAATAAATGTTATAAATTACATGTCCAGTAACATCTAATTCACATCAAGTGAAATGTATTTTTAATCCCAAAAATACTGAAAAACCCTATTAAATATTGCCCTTTAAAACATTAAATGCTTGATAAAATATCCATGCTAAAAATCCAGTCAAAAATACAATTCACCACTCGACCATTGAGAGGAAATAAAGAGGTCGCAGGACTGTGGGAGAAACTACTCTACTGCACGCTCTGGAAGATGACCTCATAAGATAATGGTAGAACCGCAGTATCACACAAAGCAAAAGAGAGGCTCGTGGTATGGCGGTAGACACCACTCTACCACAAGCAATGGAGGAGAGGCTTGTGGGATGGTGTGGTCACCGCTACACTACATGAGAGATGAGAGGAGGTTGTGCTAACATGAGAAGAGGTCTAAAATGCATATAGGAAGTAGAAGTTGGAATTATTTCCAACACTCCCCCTTAATTACAACTATTGTCATCAATAATTCCCAAACGATCTCTCTGATAGATGAAGTTGTCTTTTCCCAGTGCCTTGGTAAAAATATCTACACACTATTCCTAAGACCTACAAAAATCTAAGAATATTTCACCATTGTTGATTAACTCTCTGATGAAGTGATATTTGGTATCAATGTGTTTGCTCCTTTTGTGAAAGACTAGATTTTTCAATAATGCTATGGCTGAATTGTTATCACAATATATTTTTGTTGCCTCTTCTTGTTCTTGTTTCAACTCTCCTAGTAGTCTTCTCATCCATACTGCTTGACATGAGGCACTTTTGGTTGCTACATACTTTGCTTCCGCTGATGAAAGAGTGACTATTAGCTATTTAATCAAAGCCCATGATACTGTACCAGTCCTAAAATGAAAAACGTAACCAAACATGCTTTTCCTGTCACCAATACTTCCAACACAATCACTATCATTATACCCAATCAACTTGAACGCATTTGAACTTGAATATTGGATGCCAAAATTCTTTGTTCCACTTATATATCTCAGAATTCTTTTTCCAGCTTTCAATGCGTTTCTTTAGGAGCTTCCATAAATCTGGAAATCAAGCTTACAACATACATTATGTCTGGTCTTGTGGCTATCAAATACATGAGACTGATTATAAATCTCTTATATAAAGTTGGATCTACATTTATTTACCTTCATCATCCTTACTTAACTTCAAGCCTGTAACAATTGGTGTTGGTGATGATTCACAATTTATCATATTAAACCTCATCAAAATTTCATTTGCATACTTTGATTGGGAGATGAAAATACCATTTTCATTTTGATTCACTTCAATGCCTAAAAAGTATTCCATGAGACCCAAATCTTTCATTTCAAGTTCTTTCTTCATAGCTCCTTTAAAAAAATCAATTGATAAATCAACCGTGAATATTAAATCATCAACATGTAGACATACAATCAGAATTTCACCTTTTTTCATTCATCTTGGTGTACAATGTAGGCTCATTGTTTCATCTAATGAAGCCATTATATAACAAATGTGAATCAATTCTATTATACCAAGCTCTTGGGGCTTGCTTGAGACCATACAACACTTTCTTCAGCTTGTAGACTTTATCTTCTTGACCCAAAATCTCATACCCAGGTGGTTGTTCCACATAAACTTCTTCTTCAAGATAACTATTCAGAAAAGATGATTTCACATCCATTTGATGAACTGACCATTTTTTTTGTGTTGCAATGGAAAGAATCATTCTTATTGTGTCAAGACGTGCTATAGGTGCAAAAGTTTCATTGTAATCAATTTCGGGCTGCTGTGAATAACCTTTTACCACTAATCTTGCTTTATATTTTTTCACTTCACCATTTGTATTTAATTTGGTTTTGTAAACCCATTTCACACCTGTTACATCCTTGTCTTTTGGAAGACTTACTAACTCCCATGTTTGATTCTTTTCAATTACATCAATTTCTTCATCCATTGCACATATCCATTTATCATCCTTAATTGCATCCTCAAAATGAATTGGATCTTCAACTTGTGAATAAAATGAAAAAAGCGACATTTGATCATTATTGTTCTCACCTTCATTTTGTTTATATATATCCCTTATACTTCTATTTTTTTGTCTTCTCATGCTTGCCAATGTAGGATTTGATAAATCACTTGAACTTGTTGAATGTGAACTTGATGGTCCAACACCAAAACTTCTTGTTGTAACTGGCGTCTGTTGTCCTAAACGTGAAGTTGCTCTTACATTTCATAATGGCATCACTTGTGGACCAATTTTTTGAGCTTGAACGGGTGTGGAAAGAATTACATTTGTAGGAATATTTGCTTGTACAAAAACTTCATTTTCCTCTTGTAGAATACTTGTTGATACATTGATTATTTTTTCTTTGCTTCCATCCCATGATTCATCTTCTACAAACTGTACATCTCTACTGATTATGACTTTCTTGTTTGTTGGATTATAAAGTTTATAGGCCTTGGATTCATCACTATATCCAACAAAGATATATTTTTATCCTTTGTTATCTAGCTTCCTTCTTAATTCATCAGGCACATGTGCATATGCCACACAACCAAAAACTCTCATGTGAGCAACATTATGTTTTCTTTCAGTCCATGCTTCTTTAGGAATGATATTCATAACACATTTTGTTGGACACCTATTTATTATATAAGCTACACATGATATAGCTTTAACCCAATTTTCATTTGGTAAATGTTTGGCTTTCAACATACTTCTAGCCATTTCCATGATTGTTTTGTTTTTCCTTTTAGCTACCCCATTTTTCTGTAGTGTGTATCTAGTAGTAAACTACTTGTGAATCCCATGATCTTTGCAGAAATTTAAAATTTCTTTTGAAATATATTCACCTCCTCTATCTGTCCTCAATGCTTTAATGTAATACCCACTTTTCTTTTCAACAAGAAACTTGAATTGCCGGAAGAAATCAAACACTTCATTCTTGTTCTTTAGAAAATAACCCCATGTTTTCTTTGAATGATCATCAATAAAAGTCAAAAAATAAAGACTGCCACCAATTGAGGGTGTCTACATAGGTCCACACAAATCTGAATGTACAATATCCAAAGGGGATTTTTCTCTAGTTGACTTTCCTAATGGAAAAACTTCTCTATGTTGCTTTCCTAAAATACATCATTCACATACTCTTTCAGGTTTTTCTATTAGAGGTGATCTCTTGGCCATACTTTTCCTATGAAGAAAATTTAGACCTCCAAAGTTAAGATGACCAAATCTCAATTGTCATAACCAGTTTTCATCTTTTACTTTTGCTTGAAAGCTTTTATGATTTACCATTTTCTAGATTTTATGATAATGATGACATGCCCTAAACTCACTCTTAGGAAAAAAACTCAATTATAATTTTATTTTTTTTACATTATAACGAAGATTTTCATTAAACCTAAGAACATTATTAATGTTAAATCTTCAATCCTTATATTAATATTGTTTCTTCTATTTAAACAACATAATATTATCATTTTCAAATCTAAATTTAACATTAATAACATTGTCTTTATTTCATAAAAAAAACAACAATATTTACTCTCTAGTTTACAATAATAGCATTATCGCAATTTAATCAAAATATAAATAATTTACGCGGAAGCCGTATCCTATTTGAACGAGTTAAGGCATCTTTGGTGCTGACTGATCTAGGGAGGATGGGAGATGATTGTTTTCATCCTAACCATTAATGAATCTTTACTGACTTCGCTTTCTTCTTGCCCCTATGCTCGTCATCTCCACCCCTATTACTATTGCTCGTGGCTTGGCCACTGTGCAAGGTTTGACCTTCTCATCCACATGGTTCCTACCAATTGGCTTTGGAACAGGGTATGGACATCCATCAAAGCATAACGGATAGGGAAATTTTTTCAAATGTTGTAGTTGCAATCCTTCTCAAATTATCACGCCTACATTATACTTTATGTTATTTTGAAACCGCGAGAATATCAGATTTGATATAGTCAATTAAAACCCTAGTCTGTAAATACCGTTGTTTCTGTTTTAAGGCCTTTAGTTGGTAAGGATATTGCGATTTATGTCTGGATCAAAACCGGAAGGTGGCGGACAACTATACGTGTCTACAGAGGTTTCTTGTATCCCACACGGTAGGAGGCAGAACCATGTCAGGGCTTGCATTTCTTCTCCTGGAGAGGCCTTTTGTGAACAACGAAAAACAACCCAAGTTGGGTTTCACAGTTTACCAGGGCTTAACATCCGTGAGTGAACCCTCCGACAGCGTGCTCCCATCTCATTCGCTGTTAGATCACACTGATTTTGCTCCTCTATTAGATAACGAGGCCGTTTATGAAATTGAGCACCCTACTTACACTAGCCTTAACAGGCTTGCTTCCCAAGTCAGTAACTGTCTTTCCTATTTCCTGCATTTATGTCTAGGTCTTTAATTATTTCATGTAGACTTGTAATCCCCCTCATGGAAAGTAAAAGTAAATGGTCTAGTGTTGCATGTACAGAGTTGATATTGTGACCAAGGGTGTGAATGCTGACTGGTTGAACCCTCCGACAGTGTGCCCTCGACTCATTCGTTTGTAGAGTGGACTGATTTTGCTGCTAATTGAGCACCCTCCTTACACACGCTTGTTTTCCAGGTCAGTAACTGTCTTTCCTATCTCCTGCTTTTATGTTTAGGTCTTTAATTATTTCATGTAGACTTGTAATCCCCCTCATGGAAAGTAAATGGTCTGGCGTCGCATGTACATAGGAGATATTGTGACCAAGGTTGTGAATGCTGACCGGTGTCTTGCCGTGTTCACATGGTATCAATAATAAGCTCCCAACCATGGTTACTGGTGGTGATCTTGCTAAAGGGGCAAAGGGCTGTTTGCATGATTTCTAACTCGACAAATGTTAGTTATTACAAATTTGATCTCATGTATGTCAAGTGTGTCATTCCTTAGGTAACATTGGATGGTACCTCCTATCTGCTGTACAGACTCTGCTCAGGATTTGCTACAATGGCTATTTCGTGATATTCTATTTCTTCATTTATTTTTGGATTTCTAGGGATGGCCAAAGCAACATTGTTAAGCAAGGAAATTTAAAAATTGAAATTGATATTCAAGCAGTCATAAATTTCTAAAGCTCCATTTTACTGCTTACACAATTGTTATCATAGAACGTCAATGCTTATTTCGTTTGTCTTGCAGAATTATGATATTCTTATGTCTTAAAAGAAGTAATTAGAAGCATCTTGCAAAAATATTAGCAAGTAGCTCTAGAACATCAATGCTTATTTCGTTTTTGTGAATTTCATTTAAAGCATGCCTAGTATTGAAGTGTGTTTTGCATCATCCTTTGATGGCAGGGAACTTGGATGCACAAGTATTTCAGACGAAATCCTATTGGGAGCATTCGTGTTCTTGTCACTGTCGAACAAGTTGTCTGTGAACCTCGGTAACTATTCGGTATGTTTCTTTTATTTACAGTTCTATATAATTCTGATTATCTTCAGAAGCCTTACTAGAGAAGCCTAATTTCTTGATTTTGGTATGCTAATAGTTGTCTGTGGTTTAGTAGGTATCTTGCCAATATTGGAAAACCCTTACTCAGTAACAGAGTTGATCAGGAAAAGGTTCGAGAGTGGCTAGAGAAGAATCATCACTTAAAAGCTAGCTCTTCACATTTATAGCGAATCCAAAAGGAAAGTTGCATTTTACAGCTTGCAAAATCTCCTGATCTTGCAGAAGTACCATAGACAAATCTAAGAAATTGAGGAAAGATTGAAGGACCAGGATGCTTTGACTTCATAGTCTTATTAGCTTGCTGACTTTCTGAAAATCATTTGAATCATGCTGAGAATTTGACTCGATGTGAGTTTTCTGTGAAAAATTGTGTATTTATTCCTACACTTGCCAGAATTTTCAGGTATTGAAGTTGGACAAGGGATGCTAGCCCCTGCTCCTGCAGGAATCACTTGCTTACAGCCTGCTGAGAAAAGAGCACGAGCACATGTGAGGCCCCGCTACGCTGCCTCCTCCCACCGCCATGACCATCTTTATTTCCTTCTTCCTCATCACTCACACGTTTAATTGTGGTTCTGTATCTTTTGAATCCCAAAATTTAGGCTCTGAAATTTCCCTCCTCTTTCTTTGCTGCCATTGTGATTAAGGACATTGTCATTGTCTCAGAGACTGTTTGGGTGAATGAAGAGTGAGGCTAAAACATAAAAATGCTATCCCTGGCTGTAGATTCTCTCGACATTAAATTATAATTAACTAAAATCCAAATCTCTGGGAGTAAGGTCTATCTATGGTACGTTTTCTGTCATTATTTAATCCTACCATTGAACGCAGAAGATGGGTTGTGTTGCACTGTAATTATTTTGCCTATCGAGGAGTGAAAACTTGACAAAGAAAATCTATGCAAATTTGACTTAATTTTAGTGGTTCAACAGAGTGACTTTCAACTTAACTGCATATTAGGACCTGAAATTTTCGTTGATTTGAATGCAAAGAACAATGTAACCACAGGGATCAAACATTTACCGGCAGACTTCAACACAAGCCTTAAGAGTACGAAAACTCAAACTAAAAGTTCACTGCCTCTCCACATCAGAATGTTTAAACACGAAATCAAAATCCAAAATCTGTTTTCCCCCAAAAATAAAATGAAAAATCCCCACTTAACAAGATTGCAACCCTGTTCAAAATACACATCAATATTTCAAAATCTGCTCACCATGAGCAAAATCAAGCAGAACTAATTTGAGTTGCTTAACATTGTTAATGGGAGCTACCAAACAGACGCAGCAGAGAAATACTAGGCCATGAAAAACACAAAATAGAAATTTGAACATGATGAAGAGAGTTTCCCTCACTTTTCTATCAAATGCAACAAACAGGTTTCCGCGCCGAACAAAGTTCATTTGCACGCCTTCTCACGGCCTATGCCAAAATGGGAGCTTTGTAACAGGGTATGTACGTCCATCATCATTGCTGGAAATGCTCTGGTAGACATGTCTGCAAAATTTGGAAGCATAGACAAGAAACGTGAACTATTTGACAGGATACCTCAAATAAATGTGGTCTCGTTGAATGCTAAAATTGCAGGGTATGCACAAAACGCATTCATTGAAAAGGATTAAAAAACTTTCGGTCGAATGTCAGGGGTAGGTGTAAACCCAGACTCTTCAATCTTTGCCATCATCCTCCCTGACTGTGCCAAAATGGGAGCTTTGGAATGGGGAATGGACATCCACCAAAGGATAAAGGAAACAAATTTTATTGATTTTGTAGCTGCAACTGCCCTGGTAGACATGTATACAAAATGTAGAAGCATAGACAAGGCACGTGAAATGTTTGACAGAATACCCCAACTAAATGTGGTCTCATGGAATGCCAGGAATGCCATGACAGAAAAATGCTCAAGTTTTTTGTACATTATGGTTCTCTTCATTTTTTTTTTTAATAGATTATCAATACAATCTGGAATGCCAGGAATGCCATGACAGAAAAATGCTCAAGTATTAGCTCAAGTTGTTTGTACATTCGTTAGTATTTCTCTGCGGAAGATGGGTTGTGTTGCACTGTAATTATTTTGCCTTCATTGGAGATTAATCAAATCATATGCAATTTGATTCAGACTGTCCCTTTATTTTTCTGTTCTTGGCATGCATGTTTCTCTTGCCACAAAATTGATATCTAGACATTCGGATTTCCCTAAGTCCTGAATTGAATGGGCATATGGAGATATCGATTTCCCAAGACATGGTATATAATGTGGCTATAGTTTCTAATGATCCATCCCACATTTGTTTTTGGTAGTTTTATTTTGAAGTACAGGTTATTGATTCTAGTAATTAAGTTTAATTAGAAATTTTCCATAAATTAAATTAGGTAATGACATCTTTAGATCTTAACCACCAAATATAGCATTAATGGCTTTGAATGCATCATTAGTAAATATGATGTATACATAAAATTCTCATACATTTAAATTTTTTTTAAAAAAATAGGGATGTTAGATTCAACCATTAATGTGCCAATTACAATATAAGTACATCTAAGGTGATTGTTCTCTTTGTCTTGTTGCTAATTCTTCTTAGGTTCACACTCTTCATGTTAATAGTCTCTTACAAAACTTTTGGTGTCTCCCAAAATACAATATTCAAAGTGCAACCAAAGATATTTTGTAGTACTTGAATATGACTTTTCACTTCAATATTTTAATCAAAATTAAATTACCAACTCTCTAATTCCATCAATACAATAGTTAAAGAAATTTAAGTTCTTCACTTCACAATTGAAAATTTATATACTTATATTCATTTTATTGCACTCTTCACCTAAAAAATTATGTTAAATGACCTAAATGTAGTACATACTTCAAACAAATTATGGTTTACACAAACCATGAATCACCAATGTGCCTCAAGCTTAATTCAACAACCATAAAGAACAAACAATTGATACCACAAATATATACTATAGGAAACAACAAATTCAACCAAAATTTGTTCAACACAAAACAATCATTTTCATCTAAATCTATGTGAATGTTCAACATATCTTAATGGTGAGAGTGAAATATATTAGTAGTTAGAGTGATGGATAGAAGTTTAAAATAAAACAAATAATGACAACTTAAGCATGCATCTTAGGAAACACCAATTCTTTTGAATATATACCACTCCTTTGCATACGTCTTATTCTAATTTAAATAATCGACGACTAGTCAAGAAGAAATAATAATTTCCATGGTTGTATTCTTCCATGCTCAAAAGTAAAATATTTATTATGTCATAATTTTTCTATGCTTTTTTCTCCAACTTCTTATCAATTACTAATTATATCCTTGAATGATTTATGAGTTTTATTCTCCTCTTCGTCACCTTTCTAGAACATTTTGAATTTCCACATTTCAATACCAAATGAGAAAGATGTCACGCTTTTAATCCCACAACATGAATTTGAATGCCCAACACAATATTTTGAATGCCTAGCACATCTTCTCATGCCTTGCAAGTTTTGGAATGGGATTGACAAACCACAACACAAGATCAAATTGCTCTAATACAATGTAAACATGGTGATCAAAATTATTGGAAAGACAATGGATATGATTCATGGAAGGGTTAACAATTGGGTTCTAATGAAGTGAATTAGCACTAGGATATGTAGCACATGAACTATGATGCTCAAATGAGGCATGAACAAAATGGGAAAAGGTAAAGAGGACATATCTTGAACTTTAGAATTCAATTTTTTAATTACGCAATGTCATCTTGTTCATTTTTGGTTTCACACTCCTCCAAATTTTCATTTTTTAATCAACTTGATATGATATTCAATTCTATATCAGTCTAATAGAATTAATACAAAATATAAAAAATGTGATTGCATGTTTCTATCTCTCTATCTCTCCCTCTCCCTCTTCCTCTATATCTCTTTATCTCCCCCTCTACCTATATCTCTCTATCTCTCTATCTATTTGTCTCCCTCTTCCTCTCTCGCTTTATAATCATTTCTACCTCTATTTTCCTCTCTCCCCCTTTATCTCTAGACATCTCTCCATATAAGAGATAGAAAGGGAAAGAGAGATAGAGAAAAGAAAAACTATAGAAAGGGAAAGAGAGATAGAGAAAAGAAAAACTAACTTTTGATTACTTGTTTCATGCCAAAAATCCAAGAATGGCATTTGTCCTTGGGGAGTTATGCTCAAGGTAGCATGACATATGATATAGAGAGACAAACTTAAAGAGAGAAAAAGACATAAAAGAGAGAGGGAGATAGAGATAATATATAGAGAGAGAAAGGCATAAAATGGAGAGGGAGATATAGATAAGATATAGATAGGTGGATAGAGAAAAGATAAACTAAACTCCTATAATAAATTTACTATTACAAATATATGATTTTGTCTAATGAAGAATTCTATTTAAAATATATATTTATTGAATAATAAATATTAATATATTCATCTCTCTCTCTCGCTCTATCTCTATCTCATTATCTTTTCATCTCTCTCTACCCCTATATCTCTCCCTTTGTCTATCTCTATCTATATATAACTTCCTATCTCTATCTTTATCTTTCTATATCTCCCAATCTCCCACTCTCATACTCTCTCTCTCTCTCTCTCTCTCTCTCTCTCTCTCTCTCTCTATCTATCCTTTTACTTCTCTCCATATCCCTCTCCTTCTCTATCTCCATCTCCATCTCCATCTCTATCTCTATCCTCTATCTCTCTATTGTTTTACCCCCCCTCTTTCAATCTTCCCCCTCTATATATCCCTCTTTATATCCATATCTATCTTTCTCTCCTCTCTCCCTATTACAAACATAATATAAATGTCTTGATAATGAAGCCTAATTATATTAATCATTTAGTGGCTTTTTCCAGTCATTTCTTAATCCCTTTAAGTGTATTAATTGATTTGAAGCTATCACTTCTCCATTGAGACCTTTGTTACATAAACAACATCATTTGTTAAATGACCTACCAATTGACCTCATGTACTACACATATCTATGAAAAAACCACCAAAATTTTCTCTACTGGACCTTTCATACCTCTTCGGCGTACCCATTGCACACCAAGGTGCAATTGGTAATTTTATTTATTTGAAAAATAATACAACTAAAACAATAATCTATTGCAGCAAGCAAACGGAAGAGAAAAATATTTGCATTAAGTGTAACATTATGATGAAATTAACATAAAAACCTTAACTATTTATTTAACTAACAGTCTGCATATCATGCGATACGTAAAATCAAGAACCTTCAGATACTTGTTTTTACTGGTGTTAACTTCAGTGCCATCTACAGTCGATAATATTGCAGTTAATATTTTTTAATGAATATTAATGATGATTTTTCTTTCACTTGCGCCAAACCTCTCGTCTTTTATAGTTATAAGAAGATATAATTGGATAAGGGAAAACAACTTAGGTTAGCAAATTTAAACGATTAAAATAAAACAATGAGTTCTTGGATTGTAATTTACATGCATAATCGTTTAATCAGATCATGCATGGCTACTAAGAAATAATCGTTTAATCACCGGAAACCCGTGAGTCTTCAACAATTATTTAAATTTTATCCTACGGTTCCCTAATTTATCAGAGATCAACCATGGCCATTAAACTGAGACTTAAGAGAAAGCATTCGAACCATAAGATTAAGTTCTTTAAGGGCATGTCCCCATGCAGCTGCTTGGCTTATTTTGGCTAGGAGTCACTGCTCAAATTTTTTAGGAATAATTTGTGGGACTGGTGCCCCCATGAATTTTAATTTACTGCTTATTTTCCCAAATTTTTAAATTTGCATGGGAACACTCTTGCTGCTTAAATATAAGCAGAAAATGCAATTAAGCAGCTGCATGGGGACAGGGGGTAAAGAATGAAATCTACTCTGCACAATTTGGAATTTAATTCGTCCGATATTTTATGAGGATGAAATCTGAAATGAGGCGAAGTTTGCAGCCGGATGTAGCTGATAGATTTAGAGTTTCCATATTTTTCTTGTGATAGTTGTTGAGAATATGTAAATGGAAGTGCTGAGTTTATGTAACTGACACCCCACCACTTGTGACTACCACCATTGTAGGTGCAACAACATCCACTCAAGCTATGGTAACAGGTTCTGGAGAAGATTCTTCTCGTATTCCCCCTTGGTTGGCCTCGGAGACACCCAAGAGAAAGAAGCAAGCTATCTCTCCTGACGACTTTGATTTTGGTTTGGTGAATCCACAAAAAAGCCAAAGACTCTCAAGGGTGTTAGTGAATAAAGTAGGCTACAAAAGTAAAGCCGTAGAAGTTGGTAAAAGGACGCACGAGAGTGTGAAAGAGGATGCACAAATAGCATTTGCTTCTCTCATTGAGAAGTACGATCAAGATAAGAAAATCAAATCTCAGTATAAGGCCAGGGTTGAACAACTCACTTCCTTGCTTCAGAAGATTACTAAATTTTTTGAATCTATTGAGCCTATTGCTACAAGCATTGAAGATCCTGTTATATAGAAAGCTGAAAGGACACATGTACGGGGAAAAGTAGTTACATAATGGATTGATAGAATATTGGCTCAAGGAGCACAACTGCTGAAATCTTCCGAGGAAGTGATTAACAATATGGGAAATGTACAGGTAAAATTGAGTCAAGCAATTGACACACTTTCCCAGAATCAACAAGAGATAGAGAAAAGTCTCAAAGCTTGGAGAAAGATGAAGGATGATCTGAATTTCGATGTATTACAGGAAATTGGGATAATTTCTAATAGAGAAATGTTTGTAGGCATGAAAGATACAATGAGACATAAGTAAAAACAAGTATCTCAGGAGGTTGGTACAATAGAGAAATGTTTGTAGGCATGATGAGATACAATGAGATTTACAAGAAGCTCAGGAGGTTGGTGAAGATAATGTTCAGATCTCATCGCCATAATAAAAGAGCTACCTTGTCAAGTGCTTGATGACAACCAGAAAGCTCTTCCCTCTGACATGGTTATCCAAGAGTTCAAATCATCAATGCAAAAAGAGTTTGAAGATGAAGCTTTTTTATTAGCTTCTATTGACAAATTGGTGGACATTCAACTTACTTTGGATAACCTGAATGTAGTACTCGAAAGGAACAGGAAAACTTGCATCACCATCGAGGACTCAATCACACGAGTACTCGATTTCTCCAATCATACTATAGGACCGAATAATTCAAAAGTTCAAGCAGCATTAAAGAAATATGAAGACTTCTTGGACAAAGATGGTGAAGAATGAAGGAATGTGCATGTTCAAAACTTAGTTTATTTTCAGCTTTCTCCCTTTATGCAGTATGTAATTAGCTGATGACATATTACATGTTTTTTCTAAATATGCAATTACATGTAAAAAAAGAGAAGTCCTAAATCAAATCAGACTCTTTTGTTGAATAAGTCAAGTTAGTTTTAGCTTTTTCCTATTTTAACTCTTGCCTCTCCTCTATATATATGAGGGAGCTCTTTTGTAATAGAGATCTTTTATCCTTTGAAGTGAAGCATTGCCCATTTGAAAAACATATTGAGACTTTATGTTTAATGTGCAAATCAAATTTCAATCAATAAAGGAAGCAGAATTGCATCCAATCTTTGTCTTGGATCTTCTTTGTTATGTGCTGAGATTGTTCTTATGTCCTTCACATTACATTTTCTTGTAAAGGATTCAATAAGTGGTGTGATATGCTATTGTTTAGAAGGGGATTTAAATATGATTTTGTAGACTTTGGGTTGCATTCTTATATTTGAAGTTTATGTTCTTGTGTGTATACTTTGATAATCATTTGAAGACTTTGGATTATGGGTTGTTATCAACATTTTGTTTATCTTTTGGTTGCATATATTGGAGAATTTGGGCTGCAAGATACACCATCCTTTGTCTTTATGAATCATCATTGAAGGAAACAAAAGTCTTTATGCTTTTGTGGGTTTTCAAGCTATTGACATTCAGTAGTATCACTTTGATTACTCTGTCATTTAATCGAGCTTGATATTAGTTATTATTGCTTAAAATAGTACTTTGAAGTGAATTACATGTTGTAATCATCATGATATATAATTGTAGTTTGTGAAAGAGGAAAACATCTATTCTAAATTAAGAGAATAGGATGATGAAAACACACATGGTTAATTATAGTGAATATAATCATAGTTAGTTGTTAGTTGTTTTCAATAAGCAATAAGAAGGGAGCCTCCCCTTCTTGAGATGAGAGATTTAATCTCATTGTAACTATGGTTGAAATCACCATTTTGTAATCAATTAGTTGATTACAAAAAATTCACCCAACAATTATCTATCAAATCGACAAAAACTTCCTAGTTGATATGAATTGCTCCTCAATGCTCATCCTTGGTAGATGATAATGTAAGTGAATTATTTCTTGTAAGACCAAGCAGCTTGACCAAAACCAAGAAAAAAGATGAAACAAGAAGTTGACTTCTTTGAATCAACATCAATTTCCTAATATAAGTTGGTGAATTATATTTGAAGAAGTCTCCTAGTGTGTACAAAATACCAAAATGTGAAGTTTCATAAAAAATGCCTCAAAATTTTTTTGATTTCCTTACAATTATTCTCGTTAGGATAATGGAAAGACAAGAAACAAGACCAACAACAAAAGTGATATCAACATGTTTGAGTGTAAAATACAAGAGATTACCCACCCACTGATTGTCTATAAAAGTAGCTCAATGCTAGGTGTAGTGCAAGTGGCAATCAATATGACACTTGACTAAAATGGTGTAGTAAGCAATTTGAAAATGATGAAGAATATCAATGACATACTTTCATTGATGAATGAAGGTAACCTCAAAATACTAAATAACTTGTAGACCAAGAAAAAAATGTAAAAGACTGAGACCTATCATGTAAAATTTCTCCATTAATTAGTGTCATATATCACGAAGAATAAACAAGTTACTGATGAGAATCAAATCATCTATGTGCATGAATAGTATTAAACTATCAACTCCATGTCTCTAAATATACACTTTTTTATTAGAGTGGTAATGTGTAAAACCATATACTGGTTGGAAACTATCTATTTTCTCATACCCAGTCTAGGGGTTTATTTGAGACCATACAAAGAACATCATACCTTGTGAATAAGAAAATATTCCTACATAAATATTAGAGGTTTCTCCATGTAGATCTCTTCATGAAGACCATCATGCAAGAATACACTCTTCACATCCATCTAGTATATATGTGAACCTTGATATGTAGCTAAAGAAATGACAAGGAAAATAAAGCCTATCTTGGCTAAAGGGAATTTTTTTTAGAGTTGTCAATACCTTCAACCTACAAAAAACTATTAGTAACAAGATGTGCTTTATATCACTTATTATAACCATCTATCAAATACTTAGGGTAGTACACCCACTTGCAGTGGACCATATTTCCCTCAAAAGGAAGAGAAGCCAAATAACTTGCATGATTCTTTATCCATAAAAAATACTCCCCATCCATAGCATGATCTCACTCTAGAACACATAAAGCCTCTAAAAACGTTTTGTAGAATAGTAGGTATAGCATGAATCAAAAAAATTGTACCACAATATTAATAGTGAATGTGAAAAGAAATAATAGGATCACCAACTAAAGACTTATCCTTTGAAATAGTATTAAAGGCCCATTTAGGAAAACACAAATGGAAGAAGGAAAAAGTGATTGTGTAGGAGGTGATAGTACTTAACCATAGTATTGTTAAATATTTTTTCACTTAGAAAAACACAAATTGAAATTAGCCACATCATTAATAGATGTCATTATGTTGAAAGTATTAATTATAGAAATGATACCTGGGAAAGAACTAAGTAGTTCAGCTTGTTCCAATAATTGTGATAGCAATTGTTTATTTAATGTGCAATATTTTTAATAATATAGCATAAATAGCTATGACTTTAAAGTTGTTAATGTTGATCTGAGTATATAGTTGAATGAAATATGTTCCTTATTATTTGAATATGGTTTTTGGATTTGATTGTGTAGCTTTTTTTTTTTATGAATGTTTCAAATCACACTACGTGATCCATTATCATGTTGAAAGAGAGAGCTAAAGGGGGAAATCATGTGATGCCATATGAACACACCAATAATATGACTCAATCCATAACTACTAGTCTAACATTTTTGGGGCATTTTTGGACACCTCAACAAAATGCTTTTTTAATATGGTATCATATTTGATGATGTGGCCTTGAAACCTTAGTTATAAGAACGAGACTTGCCAAGTAAGTTGCTGTAAAAATTGGAAGTGATTTGAAATTTTCATGTAGGATTTTGAATTAAGTTTCTCAACTAATGGATCCTCTCCTCTATTTGAATCAAAGAAGTGATACACAAGTGGGTGATTCTAAATAAGTAATTACTATTGTTTTAAATGGATTACTTTATGAAAAACAATTCCCTCCACTCACCAAGATAACTGATGAGAACATCTTTCAAATACATTTATTTTTTCTAGGAATTGATAAAATTGGTGCCTTTGTGTTTTTTTCCACAATATACTTTTTATAAGACTATGTTGTCATAATTAGCCAATAGGCTTTCCTTGTGGACTTGTCAGTTCACAAATAACCATTAATCTTTCTATTTACCATGCTTGAAAACAATTTATGATTTTAATATAATACATGATCTAAGATGAAATCTGATTTTATTTGGAAGAATTAATTTTAGTTGGATACAATCTAATTTTATTTGGAAGATTTGATTTGGGTGTTTTTTGGCTTCATTTTTATCATAAGAGTTCAAAAAGAATTTCACAACTGTGATAGCATTTATTTTCTACTCTCATACTATTGAAGTTTCTATTTAATGAAAATAAACATATTTTATTTTTTTGCTTTATTTGATATTTTCTATAACTATAATTGTTAATCCATTTTTAAAAAAAAGTTTTAACCTATTTTTTTTTAACCTATGCGAACACATCCCTTGCATCCTCCCAAAGATAATCAACTGCTGTTTGCATGCTGTGTTGATAATCATATCTTTGTTTTTTTTTAATTCTTTGTAGTGCATGATAGAAATGCATATATACGCAGTAAAACAGTTTTAGTTTTTTTGGTCTTATCCTTATTTAATCGGATCAGATCTTTATAATGATTTCAAATGCATAATATAATATATAGTCTTTCTCATCAGCTTGGCTATTCACTCATTTCTGAGCAGATAGAATTGTTTTTCATTCAATAAGTTAATGATTATTTTTCAGTATAATGTCTATGCTATAATTATCATCTTTCAATGATTAACTGATTTAACACGTTTCTTTCACATAGTATATTACTGTGTGGTGAATGCAGATCCTTCCTTATCTCCGGGGCCATATTACCAAATAATCTACCACCCTGCATCAGGTCTGTGTGTGCAATCCAGCATTGGAAAAACCATTAATCTGGGATCATGCCAGAGTGTGAGAAGCGGGTGGAACTACAATGGCAGTGTGGAATGCCTGCAATTATGACAGAAAATAGCTCTGCTCCAAACAACACTCTATGGAGTACACTCTCCTCTGCACAGCTACAGTTGAGCACTAAATTTTTTTATGAAGGTGGGAAAGAGAAGTGGATGTGTTATCACAATCCAGAAAAATAGTGGTTTAAAATCATAAGTACCAACAAACAATTGTTGTTTTAATTGTAATAATTTATTTTTCATTTTTCTTCTGCATTTCTTTCTACCAATTTTGGTTTTTTAATGAGTTTTAAGTCTACATCAAATATCTTGTTGATTGACAAGTTAGTAAAAACAATTCCAAAATCATGGATATAATATTTGCAGATATGAAAAATAGTAACATAATAAACCGTATAACATTTGATTTGATCAACATAATTTCTGAAAAATTTATATGTTTCAACAAGCAGTAAGAGATTTTTCTCTACAAGCTGTAGTTACAAATGGCTAACAACAATACCTTTTAGAAAACTATATAAAAGCCAGAAAACAATTTACAGTTTGAAAACCCACAACTTTCTGTACATTCATGACATTAACTTGCAACTTGAACACCAGTCTTCCCTGGCCTTTCTATTGGTCCTGCAGGAGATGGCCCTCTAAAACCCAAAGTAACCTTATCTTCAACACAGCAATGAAAAGGATTTGGGTTGATGTTCCTTCTTTTAAAATCAGCACAAACTTTACACAAGCTTTTCCGGTGATCTCCTTGACTGGTAACTGGAAGATCCTGAGGTGGTAATTGGACTTGAGGCTTACACTTTTGAACCTGCACACTCTGAAGCTGCATTCCTTGTCGAGTAATGACCATTACAGGGAATGGAAGAGGTTTAACAGCACTGGGCAATGGTACTATCAAAGGGAAGATCATCGGTCGGCTTATTACCCTGCCTTCATAAAGATTAGCTGCCCTGATAAATGGAACTGCATTACCTGCTGGTACAACTCTTTTTCTGATCAAAATTATATTGGGTGCAAGATTAGGGACAAGGTAGATGTTTTCCCCATGTCTCTGATTGAGGTAAGGCGTTGCAAAGTTCTCCATTATATTTCAATCAGGTATTATCAATCACCAATATCTGAGGACGAAATTCCCTTACTAACATGTAAAATTGTATCTCTCTGCCTAGTGAATTCCTTTTACAAACTGAATCCCTGCCAGTGACCTCCCTTCTTGATTTCGTTCCCACAGCTTTTATCAGTTTTTTTTTAACTGTTTTAGATAATCGATCTATTTTTAGTATTTTTTGTGGGAGTTTGCTTTTTTTTAAGTTTTTCATGTTTAGTGCATGTAAGTCTTTTATTAGCCTGTTCATTGAGGTTAAGTCAATGTTTAGTGCATGTAAGTCTTTTATTTATTACTCTATCCATTGAGGTTAAGTCACTTACATGGGCTCGGTGAGCTTTATTATTTTAATTTTAATATGTTATTATTAAAATTGTTAATCATTAATATTGTTAGTAAAATAATTATTATTTAATATTTGTTATTTCTGTTATTATTTAATTTGATTATTAATATTAATTACTGCAAATTATAATAATAAATAATAGTTTATTATAATTTTTATCTTTGCAATTTCATTTATATATTATTTAATTATTATATTATTTACTAATAAATATTTTTATCTATTTCATTATTATTATACATATATAACTTTAATTTACTCTTATATAAATGTTTTAATTATAAACAATTATTACTTATATATAAATCTAAGCATCTAAATATTATTATAGTGACAATAATAATCTATATTTTAACACTTGTAACTTTTTTTTTACATGGCTTGCTTTTCTTTACCCAGATGATATTTTCACTCAAGTGATTTTCACCAAATGAAAATTAAAAAATGCAAAATAATCATAAGGAGGTTTATTTAGAGAGAAAGGAATCTGAGATCATTGTAGAGGTTGCGAAATATCACCAAATTTCTTTTCTATGCTTATATGAAGTTTTGTATGATATGGCTAAGACTTCTAATTATTTAAGTTTTTTTTAACCTATATGTTGATCTTCTATTTGTGTTCAATTAATATTGTGGTTTTATCTACAATCAATATTATAGATAATATTTTCTTTCTTTCAATAAAATAATTATAATGTTGTTTGTTTGATGGTGGTGTGGGAATGTGGTTTTAATCCATTTTTTTTTCCTCTCTTTTTTTTCATTCTAAACCAATTTTGTAGAGAAAAACAACTACCAAGCACAACTACCAAGCAATTGAAATATTCCTACCCCATGCCAAAAAAAAAAAACTCTAACTCAACCAATGTTTCCATTCAAAAAAATGCAAAAATCTTATCTCAAACTCAATAATCTACTAAATATAATTTTGTATCATTCTCACCATTGCATTTCCTTTGAGTGCAAGTGCTAGCTATTAGATGAATGATACATTGTAGTAAAATATCATACTTAAATAGATAAGTGACTAAGAGGACATAATAAAATTATGTTGGGATTTACCCTATTATCTATGAAGGTTATGTTGTATGGCTTAGTCTCTCCCTTGTTGTGGAGATTAGTCGATGTGATGTAGTAAGTTTTTCTATTTATATGGCTTTCTCAATATGTTTTCCTTTTCATTTAGTCTTATTTATTTATTAAGGTGTGCTTAGAGGAATACTGGGGTATGCTTTAAGATGACATTAGGAACCCTTGAATTGTAAGATTCAAGTTGTTAGACAATAAAAATTATGTGATAATTTTTCAAGATTCAATTGTGTAGTTTTAATTTGGTTTTTACTAAATAAATTTTTTTACTAAATAAAATTTTATTTTGTTCTTACTAAATAAATTTTTATGAGTAGTGGTTCACATGAATATGTCTCGCATGAGGATAAAGGGTGGATTTAACACATTTAATCTAGGTGATGTTCATAGGAACAACTTCCCTTGAAACTTCTCAAGAGGTTTCCCATCCTAATATGGCACTATTTCAAGAGAACTTAACCATGGAGCTTTTTGTACAATCAATGCAAATGTGGTAGCAAGCTTAGTGGGCTTAATTGTGGGAAAAATAAACGATTAAACACTTTTGAGAGAATTTATTGCTAGGATCTAGAAATTTTTGGTTCTCAACCCCTATGAGCATCACCTAGATGCAATGAATTACTATATGGACCATTCGTGGTCATGAGAGATGGCTTCTTATGCATACTAATCATGTAGATTGGTCAATGAGGATAGATTTGAGACCACATTTGAATCTTGATAAAACATTATATAACTCGATACAAGTTGGTGAAGACACACCAAGAATGCAATGTAGATCTGCTAACTGTAATGTTTCAATGAACTAGTATCCTATAGAGATGTAACCTTAGATGCTCTTTAATATACTATATCTTTCTATGATTTTATGTTTTAGCATTTGTAGATGTTGTGATAAATAATTAAGAAAACATCCTTGAATACATGTACATAATTGTTGAATTCAATTTTTTGGTATGGAAGTTGCATAATAACAATTAATTTCTAGAATGGTCACCTTTAAAGAATGTGAATTTAATTTTAAATTTGGTGAACTAAGTTGCAAATTGTCTAGTCTAATTTATAGTAAAAAAGCATAAAAATATGGACTAATCTAGACTATTTAGTGGAATATTATTTTTATTTTGGGTTTGTTTTTGTACCAAAATAGGTTAACCTAAGTAGTGCATTTGTAAATTTACATCATGTGTTTTATAACGTTTCATAAAAAATGTTTGTGATATTTATGTTCAACATTATTATTCAATGTATTATCTAATCATTGGCTTTTGCACAAATAGAGATATTCTTCTTATACAAGTCACTACATCAATTTTGTCCTTCAATTAATTTAATGTATCTTTGAAATTTTTCCTTAAAAGATAAAAAATAATTGTATCAAATTATTTTTCTCAAAATTAAATATTAATGTATTAAGTATTTTTGTAATGCTTATTTGTGGAAAAGAAAATAAATAGCATGCTTCACTTTTTAAAAATTTCTATTAAATATAAAATGTTATTTTAAATTACCTTATCATTACTTTTCAATTCGATTCTAATAGTGCTTCATGCATGATCCATGTGGAAAGGCCCCTGCTTCTAGTTTATATCCACAAACCATATTTTTGTTATGAGTATTGGTTAAGAAATATTTTATAAAATTGTGAGCCTATATAAGTGTTTACTATATTTTTGTATTGAATAATCCTTCACATTAAGTTCTGAAATAAATATTTGGATCTTCACAACAATTTTAAAAGATATTTTTACATCTTCGTATTTAATTTTATGGTTTTTATATTACCTTAGAGTAGTTTCCCTTTCATTTTATTAACAAATCATCTCAATTTTCCTTTGAATATATGTAGAACAATCATATACCTTCTCTCATCAATCCCCATTCATTTCACATCATTTCTAAAGTCAATTTATCTTTTCATCCAATGTCTCTCAATTTTTTTTAAGCTATAGAGAAGCTCACCATAGGTTTTAGTACTCATTTTTCATTTTAGATTTCCTAACCCATGAGTGAAATCCCTAGATAATTTCTCATTTTAAAATAGTCCCATAAATTTTTATTTTTTTTTATTTTTTTCCCTCCTATTCATCTATTTCTTTTAGAAAGCTCATAATACCTAGTTTCTATTTTGTCTCTAAATTTCCTTGCAAATGGGCACTATTTTTCCCTAAACTTTTGTTTTCCACTTCTATTTTTAGTCCTCTAGAAATTCTCATTTAAAATTTATACTATAAAATCATGCATTTATGCTTAGAAATAGTGTGATTCTGAGTGTAAGATTTATGTGAGTATTTTTATTTGTATTTCATGCCATGTGGACCTTTCTTGAATTCCCATAAAAGAAATATTTGAGGTAGAGTCTTATTTAACTATTATGTTTTTTATGGTCTCCTTTATACAATTTTTTACTTGTAGGTGAAATACAAGGCATTATAAATCTTTATAGGATGAAGTATTACTAGAAATGATAAATCCAACCTCTAGGTAAATTTTTGGTTCATTCCAAGTTATGGGAACTAATACTTACCTTAATTGAAGCCTCTTACATATACATCGTAAGCTTCAATTTAGCCAAAATGGAGTTTCTAGATTCTAATGATCTACACATTCTAAATCTAGTGTACATGTATCATAATACTAGGTGTACTTCTCTAATTTGAATTCTTTTATTTCATTTTCAATGTATTTTTTCTTGACATCCACATTCCTTTCTATTTTACTCCAATTTTTTATCATCTTCTAGATAGGTTGTCATATACACATTTTCTCAAGAGGCTACTTCCAAACACACATAAGTTTCTAAGGTATAAGACTAGGCTATCATCTCAAATACAACACCAACATAGAGGTCATGACATCAAAAATTAGAAAATTTTGGTTTGTTAGCTCCTTAAGAGGTCCTAATTTTATATCTAGTGATTACACTAAATCATAGGTTAATGCATTTTAATTCATTTTTCCCATCTTGTTTCCTATACTATTGTTTATGCTTACATTTATAGTTTGTTACTTTTTCATTTTTATTTTATATTTTACAATGGATAATTATGAACATTGGTCTTAATGGTTAATAAACATATATTAGATTTTTTATTTTATGAATCATAATTTTATGAGTATGCTAATTAATTGGGTGATCCCACAATAGTGGTTTACACTTTTTGGGGCATCCTGAGTTTTGGTGAAATCACATATTTGTAAAAAATATAATGATTTAAGCCTTGAAAAGTTACATTTAAAGGATTCTAATTGAAGATGGTTTGATCAAACCGCCTTAGATGAAACCCCCTTAGATAGAACCCATCTAGTTTTAAACAATACCTATAACAGAGTCTCCTTTACACCTATCAAAATGTTGATAAAAAACACTTTTAATTTACATTTTGGGGATCAAATGAATTCATTTAAAATTTATTTTTTGTAATATAGAGTCCTTATTATAAGATTCCCAAAAATTATAATTTTAAGTATATTTATTTTGATTATTGTATTTATTTTTTTATTTCTTGTGAATGTAGGTTTTTCACCGAAAATCAAGCTATATGTTCTGCACATGTGGAAAAATAGTAGATTACCAAAAGATATCTAAACAATATGTTGTGCTAGTTATTGAGGTCCTTGATCTAGCAAAAAAAAGAATTTAGATACATATAAATAAAGTTATGTTATATCTAGTCTTCCTATGTCTTAATTGTAATTGGTTTGACTTCAAAAATTAATTAAGAGAAAAGTATTCAATAAAACACTATGAAAGAAAATGAATGTGATTGTAGGTACAAATCTAAATTAAAAAAAAATAGAATTTTATCCTTAATAGAAAAAAAGTTATATTTTTTTACGGTGAACATCACTCTTTAAAAATGGTGTTTATTGTTAAAAACTAATTTTTGAAGGAGATGAAAAAGGAAATGTAATCTAATTCCAAAACATAAAAAATATATATTTATAATCTATAGACAAAGTGTCAAAAATCACTAGTTGCATCATCTTCAAATTCCTTATGGTTTAGCAGCTATAGGTGCTCAAAAGTGAAGATTTAGTTAAAAAAAATCAATTCAATGTCAAGTTTGGCCAAAAAGCATAAACCACTACTGTAGGATCACCCAATTATATTGATATCTTGAAGGTTATGGGATTTGAAACAATATGCTTATAGTAGAATATGTGATATTGTGTTAATCAAGTGAATTCTTGAATTACCATGCAAAGTGGTTCATATGATAGTGTGATTAAAGAAAATAATTGAATTACTATGCAAGTGATTATGATTATGAACATCGTGGATTAATGTCATAAAAGTGAAATTGAAATGGTTTTAAATTGTAACAACACACTATTGAATTTTGGAAAGAAAATACAAACATTGATGATGCTTATATGTATATTGAGTGTGTTGAATTTTGGAAAGAAAATATAAAAATAGATGATGCCAATTCACAAGGGAAGTGTGGTCTTGTTTCTTGTTATTGTTGTCCTCAGATTGGGTGTTTCCTAATTCCAGGGTATGTGTAGGATCATCATTGAAAAAACAGTCCCTTAAGTGGTGATGAAAATTTTAAAAAAATAGAGTTAGGCAACTTGACGTAAAAATTTGAATAAGTTATCTATATTATTTCAGAAATATGTAAGAATAGAATTTGTAGCAAATTGAATGTAGTTTCTAAACTACTAGGTTTTTTCAAAAAAAAATCTATTTGGTCAAATTTTGAAATTTCAATGCAGTAGTACTTCAATTTTAGGGAAAAAATAAGAAGTAGGTGTCTGTCTAACCACCCTAACCATAATAAAATGATAATAATTTTTTATAAGATTTTAGATATAAGTAGAGGACTCATGTGCCCATGTGATGCATATTAATTTGCAATATTTTTCATAGTAAATAATTAATTATGAATTTTTTATTACAACTTTTAGAAAATATAAAAAACTCGTATGTCTGACCACCTTAACTTGGTAAAAAATTAATGAAATTCAAATTAATTTTTTTAATCCTATAGTATGTGAAGCATAGAATGTGACACATGTTTCGAATTAAAAAAATGTGATACCGTTTGAAAGTTGTAGATGTTTTTCAATCAACCTATCAATTAGGAATTTATTCGTAATTCAAATAGAAAATGAATAATAATTATTTATTAAATTCAAAGTAAAGCATAATTTATGTTGGTGGAAATCTGAGATTCTCCTTTAAAATTCCTTTTCGTTTCATCAATTTTGGATAAAAAAAAGTCATCAGCCACATACCCATCATATCGCCACTTTTTGGTCCATCATGATCTTGCACATACCCTCCATGGGGCATTTTATTGAAAGTTGGTCAAATTGCCCCTTCTCACCTAATGTAATTGTTGACCTTTAGAACCAAGTACCTCCATTTGTCACCTAGGGTTTACAGAAGGAAAGGAGTAATATAATATTCAGAGAAGTCGAGAGAAGTAGCTAGGAGGTTAGTCTACTTATAAAATCCAAAATTAAGGAAAACATTGAGGCTGGAAGATAAAAATTCTCTAAAACCTTTTCCAACTACAAAGAAATGAGGATTAAACAAAATTGGGTAATAAGGAAGGATCTAACTAAACTTAACTAGTCAAAGATGCTTAATAGAATGGATACTGTGTGGAGCCCTCTATAGGAAAATTGGATAAAATGTAATTTTGATGGGTACTCAAAAGGAAACCAAGAACAAGTTGGAGTAGGGGGTCTAGTTAGAAACCATAAAGGTGACTATATTATGGGCTTTGGAGTGAACATGGGTATTTTCTCTAACAATAAAGTTGAAGCTATGGCTTCTCTTGGGGGTTTCAATACTTTGAAGGAGCTAGGGTACAAAAATGTCATATTAGAAGGGGAATCTAAGCTAATTGTGGATATTCTAAATGAAGAAGTTGTGCCACCATGGGAATTAAAAAATATAATAGACAAATGCAATGTCATTAAGAAGTATTTCAACAACTGTAAGGTGCAACATGTTTATAGGGAAGGAAATAAAGATGTATACTGTGCTGCCAATGTGGCACTGAGTTGTAGGGGATGGACACACTAGACAAGTGGTAAAATGCCAAAGTCTCTAAGAGACTTAATCCTAAGAAAAAAAATTGAGAATGAATATCATTTGCAAAAATAATAGGTTGGCTTTAGGAGTATTGGTTTGTATAGGATGATATCAGATGGAGGTAATCTTAATAATTCCCCTTTCAACAAGGTGACCAAAAATCACATGAAATTAATGAATTTGCTAAGGGTAGTTATTTCTATGCATGTTGAAATGCATTGTGTCAACAAACCCTATATCTCTAAGATGGGGAAAGGTATGAATTATAATAGGGATTTGATTCCTTGTAAGTTTAATAATGAGATTTGTGCTCTAGGAAACATGTAGCTAGCTTTCTCAATATGAAACTTCTCAATTCACAAATCTGTATTTTCTCTGTGTAATTTGGCGTAAGAGTGTTTGTTGTATCCCAGGAAAGAAGTGGATTGTGGGTGTGATTATGAAGAAAAGTTTTTCTTAGAAAAAGAATTTGCTGAATTGTAAAATGGGAAGACCCAGGAAGATAACAGAGCATCCAAATTGTCAAGCCCTAAAGCATAATGTGGATTTATGGAGAATTTTTAAGAACGCTGATATGGTTTAGTTATTCAAATCCCTGAAAAGATATAATGAAAACCTAATGGCTAAAGTTACGAACTCCTAGAAGAAGGGCAGTGTCACCATTGGCATGGTGAAATTTGAGGTAACCACTACTTCCACTGCTGAAGCTATGGGTCTATAAAATAATGGGCTTAAAGTGGAAAAAAAGTGGGACAAATTATGAGAGATTTGCTGACAAGTTCATGCATGATGGGGAAAATCTCAAGAGATTTCAAAATAGGTATGCAAGACTTGAACTTCCTCCTTCTTTTTCTTTAGTTAGTCTATTTTTAATGAGATACTTTACTCTCGAGGGTAGGTATATGTCAGTACATGCATACTATTTCCCTCTGCTAAACCATATCTGCCATGGTGAGAGAATAAATGTTCCCTTCTATCTGTTGTCCTCTCTGTAGCTTAATATTAAAAAAGGTTCCATTCCTCCTCTTTACCAAGGCCTTATGCTTACCCTGTATCAGTATGCCCTAGCTTTGAATCCTCATGGAAACCCCATAGCTGGCTGAAATTTGAACCCTAACCGTTTTGAAGAAAATATTGAGGAACAACCTGATGAGGAAAACCCCATTTCTATCAAAATCCTAGTGGAGGACCCTATCCCTCACCAACCCCCTGCAATTATTGCTAGGCGTGTGCTTATTTCTGCTAAAAGAAATTCTCCCTATGGAAAATGTGTCAAACCCCTCAACTCTGAGGTCGCAGAAGAGTGAGGAAAACAAAATTTATGAGATTGAGATCCTTAGAGCCATGCCTAAGAAAAGGAAACATTTTCCTTCACTGTTGGAACTCCGAAAGGATAAGAAACCAAAAAGAGACATAAATCCTAGGGATGTTATCAATATCATAGAGGAAGGGAATTTAAGTGAGGATGTAAAGGAAACTTTACATGGGAACGAGATTGGTGGTAGTGGGGGGAGAAGGTCAACATGACTGGAAAAAGTTGCTTCGAAAGATAAAAAATGAAAATAGAAAATGTATGTGAGTGAGGAGGAGGGGCTAGGGTATGAAGAATTCAAAGCCCAAGAAGAATATGACTCTAAGGACATGGACTTTGAGGACTCTGCATATGAGAAGGGGTAAGATGGTTCAAAGGCGGATAAGGAAGAGGAGGAGGAGGAGAAAATTGAGCCTTTCGAGGAGAAGTTTGAGGTTGAAAATGTTCAGGATGTTGGAGAATTGGGACAAGATGTTGGGAATTAGGGTAGGGAGAACAATACTGAGGAGTTAAGTACTTATTTTTTAAAGATTAGGCTAACCTTTTTGTAGGTATATTTTGAAGATATGGAGAGGGTGTTAGTTACTCTCATGAGGGTAACTAACAGATTATTGAGGAGGAAAATTTTGGGCACAACTTCTGGGAAAACAAAGATTACCAGGAAACTAAAGAAACATAGGAAACCTGATACCTTGAATATGTTGGATGAAACAAAGGGACTTGATTGGCATGAATATATTTCTCTCATGGGAGAGTATGGGGACCTATTGAAGAAACACAGTTAATGGCTCTTTGCTGCTACCCTGTTGTTTTTTGATGAATTTTTTGTCCTGTTATTTTAATTTCTTGGACTATTGTTATTTTTTCTCTATGTTATGGTGGAATACCACCTAGGACCTTGTCGATTTAATTAATGGCTTACATAGAACTAAGTATACTGGTAATAACTTACTATTTTTTATTAGTACTACATGGACACTGGTGTTGGCATGTGTGTTAATATTGTGGCTATTTTTTAGTTTGATGGTGGTGTTGTTTCCCACCTCTTTCTAGTTCATTTTTATTTGTTGGTGTAACAATGGGATCGGGGCCCTTCCCTACTTATCTAATAAAAAACATAATAAAGAAGTTAAAGTTTAGTACTATATATGAAATTTCACTTTTCCACTAGGGTATCAATGAAATAGTCAATGTTTTAGATTACAAAGGACTCCTATTTATATTTTATGAGTTTTGAAGATATCTAGATCAGTTTTATATGTTTTCTTCTTTTCCATATTATCAAATTTGGAAACCATAAGATGATTGGCATCATAATTATGTTTGATGTTTATTTTCTTGAATCAATGTTGAAATATATTGAAATGTATAGATATGATAACTATTTAATAATTATTTACAAGGCTTTTAACTCTCAAAGTAAATTCATATAATTATATCCTATATTATTTTTTAAAGACATGTCGTAATTTAAATAAGAAAACATAAAATATTTTTCTCTTATTTATCAGTCATGAAAAACTACATGTGAGTTACTAAAAGTACCTTTTTAAAAATTAAAACCACTCAATCTTACATGATTACCCTCTACAACAAGTATTTGTATATGCAAGTGATTCAATAATAGAATCTCTAGTTTGAAGTTCCTATACTGTGTCAATGAGACAACTATTTTTGTTATTCAAAGATACTACAATATGTTTGAAGCCTATCTAATTAATTTGGCATGTATTCTATATTATAAACAAAAATATTCATTTCAATATGATTTTATTCTATAGTTCAAAGTGTTAATTTATTCTATTGAAAATTGACCTAAATGAATTAGTTTCTCTTCATGCATATCAAATACTTATTTATAATTTGTAATCACCTAGTACATTTTTTTTATCTAAAAGATATCTTATCAAGCTTATTGAAATTTCCTCTTTGGTATCAAAAAATATAAACACCATCAAATTTGATTTCTTTTACTTTAACTAAGTTTCAAAATATATCTATATGAAATCCATCAAAGTATACCATGAGATAGTAAGTAGGTGATTACTATTTAGAATCTCATTGGATGATTATGATAATTGTGACCATACCAATCCTATCAAGACTGATGTTTTTGGTAGTAGAAGCAGGAGAAAGGGCCACTAAAAAAAAAAAGAGTAGAATGAGGCCTAGAGGCCACCTTATAAGAAAGAAAAATTGTAGCGGCCAAAGAAACAACTGACACCCTACATAAAGTCTTAAACCTAACAACACAAAATAATAGAAACTACATGGGTCAGTAAAGAGCAATAACCCTAAACAAAAAACCAAAACTAACTTTACGAAGGACACATAAGCCCATTAAGAGTATCCAACAAAAAACCAAAAATTATTGACCACAAACCCAATTACTCCTTCAGAAAGCAAATAGCATTCCATTCATTCTCGAGATGTTCCATAGCCCCATAGTATTGATCCATCAAACTAGTCACACCTCCATCTAGTTGCTCCTCCACATCCTGAGAGGCTTGTTTCTTACAAACGGCCTTTACTAGCCTTAGTCACTCCACTTAGTACCTCGAAGATGAGCTTACACATTATGCCCAAAGTAATTACAATTAACTTGTTGAAGGCCATGTCCATATTGTCTACTTTCTACTAGAGCTCACAAATTTGAGAAGCATAAGGCTCTAGTGGTCTAACACCATCCCGCATCACCTCACTCTTTTCCCTCATAGGAGGAACATCCATCCCCTTTGTGACCTCCCTAACCACATCCATAATTTTATGCTCAATATTTTGAAGCACTTCCTCTTCCTTATCCTCCAAACCTTTGACCACCAATTAATCATCACCAACAATTTCTTCATCTTGTTCACTACTTGTAGAATCATCCAAGGGATCTTCTTCCAACACAACCTTATAGCTCCTTTTTACTCAAATTAAGAGGCATAGTTTCCTCTTTAAGTTCATCCACAAGCTCTTCAAAACAAAGTTTCTTCCCTTTGGATGACTGCCCAACAAGCCTAGTCGACCACCTCTCACCCCTCTCCTACTAGAATCCTCCAAATTTCCTTGCTCCTCCTCATCTCGAAGTTCAATGGTGAATTTTTTTGGTAGTTTTAGGATCAAGACTGTCATAGGATTTCCTTGTAGTTTCATAGTTACCTAGGTGGTGTTGATGGGTGTTTTTTCACTTCTCAACACAGGAAATGCATAAGTGCACTACCTCTCTTGAAAGGCAACCTTCTACAAACTAGTTGCAAAAAATAACCCCAAGTTCTCCTGGGTCTCAGCTCATGACTTGCTTGGAATGTCTCAATGGTTTGATGTGATTTTTTTGGTAATCACAGGGGAGCCTTATGAAAGTTATGTTGGAGGGGAATTGACTCTTTGAATGGAGTTTATGAAAAATTGAAATTATGTTCTACTGCTGCAAGTTCAGGGCAATAGTCTAAAACTCCACTTATGTCATCAGATTTGGCTTTACAATGTGCAATGATGCTTGAACTTGTCTAAACTACTATTTGAAATAATATTAAAAAGGGCAGGGAAGAGCATAAGTACCTAGAGGTGAAACTACCAATGAACAGTGATAATGGAGGATGCTACAGTGGACAACCTACCCAAAACTAAGCTTCACTTAACCAAATTAACTCACAGTCTCATGAAACTAGTGCAATCTTCTAAGGTCTGTAGATTTTCAATCATTCATTCACCATAAATCATGAATAAAAGATAGAATTTAAGTACAACATTCAATTCATGTTCAAACTAGCTTTACACTGCTATTTATCATCAATAAACAACAAAAAGCATGAACAAGAAAGGGAATCAACACAACTTAAATCTTCACCATCAATGAACAACATTGAAAAATCTAATGAAAAATTAGAAATTCCCATCAAAATAATTAAAATGGTTTATCCCTTCTAATGAAGGGGGTTCGAATGAACCACCCCCCTTCTAATGAGCCCACCCTTCGAATGAAACCCCCCACCCCCTTCTAATGAACCCCCTCTTGCACCATATAGGGAGGGTTCGAATAAACCCCCTTTTTTCACCTTCCCCTCCACTATTTCAAAATTTATGCATTTTTTTGACTATTGAAGCTTGGGAAGGAGGTGAAAATGGAGTCAACTTGATAAACCAAGTTGGATGATTGTAGTGATCGAAACGTTCTTTCCAACAACTATAAATTTAATATATTTTGTTTTTATTTTATATTTTATTTTTTAGTTTTACTGTACATAGGTTTTTCACCGAACATCAAGTTCGGTGAAAAATCATTGTGGAAAAATAGTAAATTTGAGGAAAAAAATTTAAAAAATATATACAAACTAGGTATTTATGTCCCCGTTCCAACAAAAAAGGAAAAATTGAATTTCAATAAATACCAAAAAAGTTATGCGAGCCAAAGTGCACCTATGTCTAAATTATAAATGTTTTGACTTCAAAACTTCATTAAAAGAAAAATATTCAACAAAATTCTATGAAACAAAATGAAAGCACTAGATACTTGTGTTACCAACCTAAATTCAAAATATTATAATTTTATCCTTTATAGAAAAAAAGTTATGCGAGCCGAAGTACACACCACTTTTTAAAAATGTTTACTATTAAAACTAGTTATCAAAGGAGACGCAAAAAAATTATAATTTAATTTCAATTTTTTTTTTAAATACATTTAAAATCTACAAAAAAAATCTCACAAATCACTAGTTTACATCATTTCCAAATTCGTAATAGTTTACCTACTATAAGTGTCAAAAAGTGAAGTTTTCTCTGAAAATGTTGAGTTTGGCCAAAAAGTGTAACCCATTATTGTGGGATGACCCAACATGCTAAACACATATAACAACAAAGTAAATATACTCAAATCTATTAACTATGAAGAGAAGAATCATGAAACATGAGATGAAACTCAAGAATCCACCCAAAAGCAATGAATTTCTATTAGAATTTCAGCAACATGTCTTTACAACAACTCAACTCTCTCTTGAAAATGAGAGGAGACCCCCTATTTATAGTGTCCAAAAAGAAAAATGAATGGCCAATATTTAATCTCATTGTGTGGCCATGATTCACTATAAACTAGGGTTTTACCTACCCTTTAATATTTTACAATATAAAATTACATCCTTTTGTCTTTAGCCTATTTTGTCTTCTAGTGGCCAACACTATAGCTCTTTTGTCTTTTATCTGATTTCCCTATTGTAGATACTTTGTGAGGAACTCCTCATCAATGACCAGATTTCCTTCATTCTTTTTCATAGTAGCATACTCTACGAACTTTTCGATCAAAACTTGAATCTTGCTCCACTCCATTATATCATATTGGAGCACCTAGAAGATCAATTTTATGGACCTACTAGAAATTACATCCCAATCCTTGTCACATTTCAACTTGTTCTTGATTACTTTCTCTAATTGGGTGAATGCTCGAGCAAGAAAGTCCATAAAATCTAGCATAAGTGTTTTTGGGGCTCCGTTCTGCATCTTCTTATGGAAATAAGGCCTTATCTTTTGAGGATCAAGCTCAATGGACGACATGACGTAGTTCGTCATGAGCTTCAAATATTCTCCACAGGTCGCTAGATGTTCCTTGACCCAATCTATATCAAGTTCTACTTCATGGAGCACCCGCTCCAATATTTCTCTCTTGTGGTCAAGGCCTAATTTTCAGGTCTCAACTAGCCAATGATCATCCTTTACCATTGCCAAATCCTTTTCACACATTCTCTTGGGCATGTTGAGGATATCCCCGAGCTTGAGGTATGTAACTTTATACAGCTCTTGGAAGTAAATACAAAATTTCCTTGTTCCCTCGAGCTTCTTTTTCACCTCTCTGAACTTATTTGTTGTCTGGATAGCATGTCCAATACCCATATATCCCTTGTATACCACCCATAAGAACTAGTCCTTTGTGGCCTTAGTTTAATTATTTCTTCTTTCAAGCTTGTTAATATGATCTTTGGAAAGTAGCTAAGGTGGGGATGATGAGGTTGTTGGGAGTTCTTCAGCAAAGGACCATTGTTGGATGTAGGCTGTTAAATCTACCACTTGTACTTTTAATTCCTCCTTAGAGGACTTGTCCTTTTTCATTTGATGAAAAGTGGTGGTGATGGATCCTTGAAGATGGTCCATTTTCTGCACCCCAGTAGTTGTTCCAAAGTAAATGATGGAAATATTATAGCCGACTCCTTCTCCCCTCGCCACTAGAGTAGCTATTTGCATGGTCTGTGACCCCGATGCATCCATCATCAAATGAGATATGACTCTTGGTTTCTTCTCCTTCTTCATCCCTATTTGTGCTCAGGCCAAGATGGCTTATAATATTTTCTTAGGATCCATGAGGATGGGAGACTTCTTCTACAGCTTTTTATCCAGCCATTCAAGAATTTGAGATCCTTCTTTTGGTGATTCATGATCACCTTCTTCTCTTTGGACATGTTGGAACTCCATTTCTTCATGGCTCAAAGACTCTTGTTCTATCTTTTCTTCCTCTTCTTCATCTGAATCCCGAATGAATATAGCCTTTCCTTCTAGACATTCAATAGTGGCTATGTTTTCTCTGGAGCTATCTTCCCCTTCAGACCCTTTGTCTTCTTCTTCTTTCCCATGTTCTTCATGATTTTTTTTCTTCTAGGATTTTTCTCATTTCAGCCTCTTCTTCGGGCTTATTTTCATCTTTTCCTCTTTCTTTTCTTCTTCTTCCTTTGAGGGAGGCATTTCTCCATCATGATAGGGACTTTTATCTTGTTCCCTAGTTGGAGGTTCTTTGGCTACCTCTATTTCTTCATATAAATCTCTTTTCTCTTATGAGGATTTCATTTCAACTTCCTCCCCAACATCTTTGAGTTTATTGGCCATCTCTTCCTCAAGCTCTTGGTTAGAAGTTTCTACATTATACCTTGCTCTAGGGTCATCAATATCTTCCTCAGAGGATTGTGATTCCTCTTCTTCTTCATGAACTACATCATCAATGACTAAGTGTTGGTACTTCGAATGCTCGTGGTAGTCATCAAATTCCTCTTCTATTTGTTTAGTTTCTTCCCTTTCTCATCTCTCCAACTCTTTGGAAATCTACATTTTCTCCTCCAACATTAGTGGTTCAATCAGAGGAGGGAGAGGGAGGCTAGCAACAACTTGTGCTAGGGAAGCCTACACTGCAGGGTTCACTAATACTCTAGAAAGCTCCATTGCTATTTTTTGAATATGCCTAGCGAAAGCTTCTACAAGAGTGAGGCTGGGAATCATTGTTGTAGAGGCTAGGGGAACAATTGTTGATGGAGACATGGAGGAAGAAGAGAGTGGAGAAGTGGTAGTGGAGGAAGAATCTATCACCATAATTTGTGTAGTAGGTGAGGTAGAGGCAAGGTGAACTGAGATGTCCACTGTGGGTGGACAAGTAGGCAATGATTGAGATGTCAGTCGAGGAGTGATGGTAATGGTAGTAGTAGAGGCAGCGAGAGGAGAGGTAGAAAGTGGAAATTTGGATTGCTCAACATCTTCTTCCTCTCCTGAATGGTGGGCATATTTGTGAAACCACCTGATTTCTTTCCTTTCTTAGAGGGCTCACCCTCTGACACTTTCCTAAAATAAACCTTATTATTTGGCTAACATTTTTCCACCTCTTTTATCTTCTTTGATCTAGTAGGAGGAAACTTCAAGGTTTCCCCAAATGGGGAAGCAACAGTTCCACTGTTGGTCTCGCTCTCGAGCTCATCCTCGAGCTCTCCATATGTCAAAGTTGCTCCTTGAAGTTTCAACTATGGAATTTTCCCATCAATCCATTTCTTTGTTTGGGCTTCAATTGGCTTTGTCAAAATATCGAGGTCATTGAACTCTTCCTCATCCCAGTCAATTAGTAGCAATGACAAGTTAGCAATGACATTGAATCTTGGATCTATGATGGTGTTTTCTTCCTCCACAACTTGATCCAGCACCAGGAAAAAGTTAACCATTTAAAAAAAATATGTCATCATGTGCATATAGTGCCTCATGTACACCTCTCTGTCATCCTTGCAATTTTCCCAAAAGTCTTCAACATTGTGTAGATGGGAATATTCCTTTCTGACCATCTTGTTCAATTTTCCATATGGATCCATCTGTGGTTGGGTAGTGTGGAGCTCCAAGTTGTATTCAATGATTTCCTTCTCAAAGTACTCTACACACTAGGATGTGGGGATTGCATACATTTCTTGGAAGAATGTGAGGGGATAAGGAATCCCCGGCCTATGCTTGTCACTTAGAAGATTATGGGTATGTTGCAGCTGCCTAGAGATTTCAAGCAATATCAGCCAGTCATTTGGGTACCAAGGTAGCTTATATGGCCTCTCAGAGAAGCTATTGATTCTAATGTAGGTAAATTTAGGAAATTGAATGAACAAAAATCCAAACTGAAAGATGAAGGAATTTGCATTGTGAGTGACCCTCCTTTTGAAGTTACCACCAAGTAATTTGATAGTGTGCCTGATGAAGGAATCATTCACCCTGCGATAATATTTCCTAAAATTTTTGTATTGGAGCTGTGGGTATTTATCATAAACCTTCATCTCTCTCCCCAGAGTCTGACTTGGTGCCACAAATAAACCTCTATACTAAGCACAATCAGCTAGTAGATAGATCGAGTATGAGGTCATGTAAAATTGTGATCTCTTCTTCATCACCACAAATTGTTCATGTAGGTAGTTGTTGATCATTCCCACCTAGTGAAATTTATCCTTTTCTCTGATGATTTCTTCTATGAAATACAACATCCATTCTTGGAAATATTCCACAGTTTGGAGGCCCATGACTCTGCGCAGTAAGGTTACAAAAATGAGGTAATCCTCATGGAAATAATTCCTGAAGAGTTCCTGGGGTACTTTGTTTGCATTTACCCTCTTCTCCTTTAGCCAGTATTGATTAGTTAACTTCTTGCATTTGAGGGGGTTAGCCTTCCATGTGTTTTCTGCATATTCCTATGATGTCTCCTCCATTTCATCAAAGTTGGGGATGTGGAAAGTCTACCCTATAGACTTGGCTGACAAGTCAGCCAATATCATATCATCCCCATCAACTATTCTATTGGTTGTTTCTTGATATGCCTCTCTACAGGCCATTACTAGTTTAGGAGCCACAAGGGTGAGCGAGAAACTAGTAGCCTTAGGGTTTGTAATAACTCATTTCCTGAATTCATCAAGGTCTATATGTCCAAGGTTTGTTTCTGAGATAGTGTCCCATTCTGTGGTGACCTTAGTGTTGATTTCCACACCTTGGAATTTGTATTTCATTTGATCCTTGTCCTCTTTTCCCCTTGGGGCTTTTGTCGTTTTCGTTCCCTTTTCTTTCTATGTTGGTGCTCCCGAATGCCTTGTAGCTAATCCCATATATCCTGCAATCAAAGTAGTTGTCAACACATTTACACATAAAACAAAGGGAGCATTAGAAAAATCCTGCAAAATCCACGTTACATTGAATAATTCATCATTAAAGATCATAACATTCTTCATAGATTATCATTTTCCTTTTGTTTGGGAGAAAATAAATGGAAATGCCAGCCCAGGGGTGGGGACTTCATTGGGTTGGCAATCGTCTTTGAGGGTAGCTACAAATGGACAACAAACAAGGCACGTCAGCCTACATGGTTCTACCCGCATCAGGTTTTTGAGATAAGATGGGGTCCGCCAAGAGGTCAAGCTATTTTGCAACATGGGCCTATCACTTTTGATGTTTTGGAAATATTAAATTGATCATTTTGGTATGTGGGCCTAAGGAATGTAGGAGCAAGGGCTATCTTGGACATTTTGAGCTCTGCCATTTGAAATAGTGCTAGCGAGGTGAAATCCTACAAGAGGCATCTCATAGTGCGGGGTCCACACTCAGGAAGGACAACATCAACTAAATGGTAAAGATCAATTTTTTCAAGCAGATTTAGGGAGGGAACTGGGAAGAGGCGTTGGATGCAGGCCATTTAGGATGATGGAGATAGGGCGACAGCCCACAAGAGGTGACTTGTACTGTCAAGTCCACAAGAGTCCTTGATACAAGCTTATTCATTCATAATCAGCTAAACAAAAGTAGGGAATTCAGGGCCTGTAAGGTAGACAATGAGCTATACTAGGCCATCTAAAATGATGACGCCAAGGAGGAGACTCGTGAGTGACCACCCGTATCAAATTTTTCTTCACTTAGTGGCTTTTAATTCATTTGGGGAGCACAACAAGCATCAGGTTTCATAGAGCAGAAAGTTGGAGGTCATTGGATCCTTCAAAACAATAGTCAAGAGGCAGTGACAACCCGCATTAGAGGGTTTGTAATTGATAAACTTAGTTTTTTTAAGATAAGGTAGAGGTGATGAGTGCGGGGTCGGCTAGGTGGATGAATGGCAAAGTGAGGCCATTTTGGATGATGAACAAGTGGCGAAGGCCCACAGATGGAAGTCCACAATAGGTAACCCAAAAAATAGTCAACACTTAGCTGTTTTGGGTCCTAAGGGTTAGACAGAGGTCACTGTTGTGGGGTTCACCTAGCGGGTGGAGCCCGAGGCTTTGCTGCTTGTAAACAATCTTTGAATGGCTTTGATGAGACAAAGGAAGTCCAAATAATATGAACCATAGATGAAGTTTGAATACACACTAGTGGTCAAATAAAGACATTGTGTGACCCACGAGGTGAGAGGCCTAGGTAGATATATCATTTGAAATGATGAGTCTCAAAGAGAAAACTGCAAGTAAAGGCCTGCCTTCGCAGACCTACGGGGGTGAAAATCGCTCGTTTGTCTCATGATTTTTCATTTAGGTCTGAACGGTGATGAAAATCAGGAAGCGCTCTCCTGCATACACCAGCCCAAAAGGGGACGCGGGCCACTGTTAAGAGTTTAGCGTTTTAAGGAACAAGGCAATGGTGGTGGGTGTTTTGCAGGCCGCAAGGACCCGATGGCTCTAGTTCAAGAATGGCCATGGGTGGTGGGAGTTTTGCAAGTCTTTCTAGGGAATATTTCAAAAGACTTTCAAATTTCCAAGATGTGGGTTTTGTTTGCCATGGTATCCTCTAACTAGTTTGAAATTTTTTAGTTCTTAAGATTTTAATAATTGTGAAAAAATGAAGAAAAATCCACAAATAAGTGGTAGTAGACATCCTACCTGGTGGACCCATGAGAAATCGATGATTAATATAATGTTGGCTATGCACAAACGATATTTGGAGTTCGTAGGTGTAGAGATGACAGTGGCTGGAGGCTCTGACAAGTTTGCAAGAGGAATGTCGATGAAAATGATCTGTCAGAGTGCCTATTTATAGAATTTAGAGCATTAAATTTTTTCCATTAATACGAGTATGGCAGCGAAATTGGTTAGTGAGCATGTATTTCAAAAGAGACGGTGGCGGGAACAACAAGGTCTGTAAGGCAGAGAGCAGTCGAGGGCTGGTCGTCTGGCAAGTAGGGAACGAAAATGGCAACAGAGGCTGCGAGTCCGGCATAGCGCGTGGATGTGCTAAGTCAACCATTTGGAATGATGAAGACAAGGTGGAGTTTTGCATAGGGTGGCCCACAAGGGTGGACCCGCAAAGCATGAAGGATGATAGTTTGAAGAAAAACTTCCAAGGGAACTCCATGAATGCTAAAGACTTGAAAGTTTTTAAGGTGGTGAAACTTGGTCAACATAAGATGACGTATCTAAGACTCCTTGACCACTTAGGATTCAAAATATGGGGCAAGAAAAATGAGATGATGATAAAAGTGATCCAGAAAGGAAAAAAGAGAGGGCCCCCATTTTGAATGGGGCATATGTGCTATAGGCACAACAAATGGTGACTTTGTTGGGGAACACTCTTGAGTGTCCTAAGGATAAATACTCATTCATAACCCATAATCTCTAGCTTTGTAGACCAAGGATCAGTTTCAAAAAGTGAACTATGAGACTCAAAGGAGAATGGGATCCTTAACTAAATCAAGTCACAAAATATCTCAAAAGTGTGTGTGCATGGTGAAATCATTCCCTTTCCTTAGAAACTATGGAAAGCTCGATCGTTAATCAAACCAAATAAGCTATATAAGCTATCTAACTCCAAAAGTAACCTAGAAATTTCCTCGCTACTAGTCAGGCATCCATAGCCCCGATGGAGTTGTTGCTATCCCATAAACATTGCTCTACTGCGAGCCAAGCATCCATAGCCCAAGTAGATTTGGCTGCACACCCACACGGTTGCTTGATTTTAACATTTTCTTTCTTTTCTTCCCTTTTGATACTTCTTTTAATATTCTTTCTTTTGCTCAACCATGTAAGCACCGAAGCCTATAGTGGGTTTGGAATCACAATGGTCACTGAAGTAGACTTAATATTTTTTTCTTGTTGGGTCGTCATAACAACCACTATTTATCTCTTTAGAAATAATTAGTATATGTTTTATGCAAGATATGAGATGGGTGTGAGAGGATTCAACCAAGGGTCATGTTATAGGTCAAGTCAATAGTTCAAACAAGGAAACCATTCCATAGTAGCAACCAGAGAGTGGTAGTTGAGAGTGAATATTTATCCAAAGAACACTAAAAGCAAGCAACAAAGTGAACCATTCGTCAAACTGAGAATGACCACCACATCAAGAATAAGGAACACCCTCAACAAAACAAGATGGTCAGGATACAAGAAAAAAAAAAGCGAACCAAGACAGAGAAATAGGAAAGGAGGAAAACCTAAACTAACTTATGTACAGGTGTTTACAAAGACCTAGCTCAAAAGAGCTCAGGCAAGGAAATAATGCTTTAGGTACTACCCATTGACAGGAAATGGGACACCTTCACTAGTTAACTTCTTGAGGTAGCAAGCGTTATCTCCTAAAATTTTAGAAATCTGAAATGGGCCAAGCTAGAGCTTGTCGAATTTGTCAAGTACCCCTTTCTTTTCATGGGACTTGTCCCAACACAAGACCAAATTAGCAATTCTAAAGGCCTTAACTTTGGCTCATCGATTGAACCATCTCATTACCATGCCTTGATGTTTGGAAAAAATTTCAATGTCTTGGTCACACACTTCTTCTAGGTGGAAGAATTTATCTAAGCGGGCTTCTTGTCAATCCCCTTCTTCATAAAAGGTGTTGATAAATTGGAGGGTAGGGATCTTGAGGTGAACAGGGAACACAGGTTCCAAGCCATAAACAAGGTGGAATGGGGAATCACCCAAGGAAGCCTTGTGGTGTATGATCTACCCAAAGGGAAAAATGAAGCTATGTGTGCCAGTCATTGGGATTCTTGTCAAGCCATTTTTTTATCATGGTGATTTGGTTCTTGTTTGTGGATTCAACTAAGCCATTACACTAGGGATAGTAATTGGATGATAACTTGAGGGAAATATTGTAATCAAGGGCCCAACTAGAAAATTTGAGCGAGGAGAAAGTATGGCCATTATCACAAACTAAGGCATATGGGAAACCGAAATTATTTAAAATGAAACTTTCAAGAAAATTAGTAACTACCTCTATAGTGCATTTCCTACATGTGATTGCTTCTATCCATCTAGTACAATAATCAAAGGTGGTTAGAATGTACCTATGACCTGCAAAAGATGGTGGGCTTACCAAACTAATGAATTCAAGACCCCATTGTGCGAACGGTCTTACCTCCAGGACTAGTTGCAATGGGACAACAACATTTCTTTCTCTGGTTGCAGCAGTCTAGAAAATGTGGCATGTGTCGAAATGGCTATGTGCATCCTTGAAGACTGTTGGCTAGTAGTATCCTGCTCACAATATTTGATGAGTGGTTTAAGGTCTAGAACCATGACCGATACCAAACTTATCATGGAATTCTTTTAGTACTTGTGCTACTTTTTTTTGAGGCATATGAAGTGGATCCCTTTATGATTCTTCTTATAAAATATAGATCCTCATAGCATGTATTTGTTTCTTTTCTGTCAGAGAGCATGCTTTTGAACTCCTTGCAGATAGGTTGGGCACTTGTTATTCATTAGGTACTGTAATCTACTCACGTGACTATACTAGTAGAATATTCAACAAATGACTAATTTGTCATCTATAGTGACTAATTTGGTCACGGGTAAAATCACAACTAAATGACCAAATAATGACTAATATCAGTTCAAATAAAACTCTCCAATAAATGATTTAGAGAAAAGCTCCAAATCACCCAGGAGCAACCTGTAACTCAACCTTCATAGCTGAGAAAAAATAATCACAAAATAATGTGATAAGCTTAATTAAAGCTAAGATGATTGAATAATCATGTACATAGAAGCCTATTAAATAGGCAAGAAATGTGGTGAACAAACTCACCATCATAAAACAAGATGAGTCACGGGTGAAACTACCCGAGAAAAATATTAGCAAATATTAAATATGTGTGTCCTAGGTTAAGCTTAAGACAATGTGTAAAAGGTAAAAACCTATTAACACCAATACCCCCCCACCTTAATTGCAAACTTAGAGAAATTATTATGCAAGATGAAATGAAAATATGAGTCCCGCCACGGGCTTATGAGGTACCTATGCACAAATGCAAATTGAAATCTCCACAACCGGAGAAAAGGAGGAAAAACCCAAAGTGGGACAAAACCCTCTCAAAAGAGAGATACAACGTAATAATGATATCCATCATTCCAATCAATCATCCATACAAAGGATGATAAAGGAGATCATAGGACCCCCCCCCCCATAAGAGATAACCTGCTGCAAGAAGAAGCACTGGAAGTACACTGTGGAGTAACATTGGAATCTTGAATGTGGCAAGCAAGGAAAGATATTGTTGTTTGCTAGAAACTATATTAGAGTCACCAACTAAGTCAGAATATGATAAAGCGCAACAAACAGATTCGATGCCAAGGAACATTGAAACTCAGAATTGGCGCCAACTTTGAATCTATGAAGCAATGATAGAAAATGATCCGGAACTGAATCAAGTGTAGATCAAATAATGCTCATGCACACAAATAAGAAAATAGTGCATACTGATAAATGTTCATCCGGGCCTCCAAATGCTGCCTCAGCATCCACACTCATGTAAAACTGTGATGAATGATCATGTGGAGAATGAACAAGAGGATCCACACGTTCCTCCATAACAAATGAAGAAGAATCAACTTCATCAAACAGAAGATGGATGTCATGAATAGTGTCTCCCATGTCTGAAATATGAGACTCTATGAACAAACCTGCAATGTCTATCAAGTAGTCATCCCAAGCAACTATATCTGGAAGACGATGTCGATCCTGTTGCACTGAATCACAAGTAGGAATGAAAGTAACAAAAGTATCTTCAGAAGCAACAATTGTTAGAGAAGGAATGTAAGGCTCAATAACTAGATCTGATGTGAGAATACCAAGATTCAAATAGCCAAAATTCTCCTCAAAATCAAATGTCACACAAGGAGTGTGATCAATAGCCAAAGGATTAGAATCGTCATCAGGTGCAAAGTCTGAAAAGGTATACAACCGAGATTCATTATCAACTATCCTAGTAGCAATTATCTCTGTGCTCTCCAAATCTCTGATGATAACTAAATCAGGTGTGAATTCCATAGTCTTGCCTGCTCCACCATGAGTGATCTGATAGATGGAAAGAAGATTGTTTGTCAAGTGAGGTACACACAAAACATCATTGAAGGTGCCATCCCCAATATCAACAGAACCCTTCCCAATTACACTCATGTAAGTGTTGTTGCCCATCAAAATAGGTGGCATAGCACAAGGCTCAAAAGAAGAGAACATAGACTATGAAGAAGCCATATGATGAGAAGCTCCAGAATCTAGGAGCCATTTCCTTGATTCATGACTTGTAGAAGCACAAAGAGCTTTACCTTTATTTTTCTTAGAATCAGAAGCAAATTATGCATGACCTTTATCCTTACCAGATCCTGACTGTTTGGAATGTGAAGAAGAAGTAGACTCAGACATTCTAGAAGGTAGATCAATGTTGTTCTTCTTAAGAAGATGTTTCAGTTCATCAATATCCTTCTTATAACAAGAATGTTCTTCATGTCCAATCCTCTTGCAATATGAACAAGTAGACTTCTCCTTCTTAGATGAGTCCTCCCTTGTAGAGGATTTGTGTTGTGCTTGATCTGTGTGTGGATTTTTCTTAGATTTCTTTTGTTTCTTGTCAGATTGTCCTAACTCTTTCTGTCCCTTAGGCTGACTAGCCAACAAGGCTTGATTCTGTGATGGCTTTATGAGACCCATAGAAAGAAGCTTTTGTTGTTCATGCATTAACATCTCAGAAAAAGATGCAAATGAAGGCATAGTGTATGCAGATCCCATAGTCAGTCTATGAGTATGAAAGCTAGAAACAAAAGCTGCAAATTTAGGACCAAGTTTATTCAGTGTATTATAGATTAACTGAATGTCCTTTTTATCAATACCACAAGCTTTACATTGTGCTCTCAGATCATTGACCTTAGTAATATAATCCTGGATGTTGCCAAAGTTCTTTGGATCAAGGCTCATCAATTCATTTTCAATCTGATAGCCTTTGACTTCATCTGTTGTACCATACAAAGATTTTAACTTTTCCCAAGCATCATGTGAATTTGTACAAGATTCAATCTGAAACATAAGATCAAGGGAAACAAAGCTACGAAGACATCCAAGAGCTTTTGTATGTTCAAGCATCCATTTTATCTTTTCCTTATCATCTTCAGGTTCAGCTACCTTGTTTTCAACATATGGAGTATACCCAAGTTGCATTAAGGCATTCCATGCATGTTGATGCCATGTTGCATAATTATAAGGTGTTAGCAAAGGAACCTTAGAATGATCCATGTGTGAAGGAAAAGAAAAGCACAAGTGAACAGATCAAAAACACACACACACACAAAGAGAGACCCCCCCTTTTTCACTCAATCAAGAATCCCCCCAACAAAAAATAATTTGGCACTTTATAAATCAGTGTGTTTACAATGCTGGAGTTGTTTTCCAGAGTTTTACAAATGTCTAAAATAGACCCAAATACTGAAAGTACAATCAAATCTCAGAATTAGAACCTCAAAATAGCACCAATGTGTAGTGCTCAAAAAAATATTCACTTTCAAAAAAAGAATCACCTCAATACGAGGTCGTATGTGAAAGTTACATCAATTTGAAGTTAAAAAAATGAGAACTGTCCTTTAGATCTGCTGATAAAACTGATTTTCTGGAAAATCCGGATCACTTGAGAAAAAATGGATCACACCACTGCAAAGCCTGTGAAATTCTACCCCAAATCAAAAAAAAATCTCTGAAAAAAGAGCTTGTATGACTGAATTATGGCCCTCCAAAGATTGACTGCAAAATCAAAAATGCAATTGGAGAGGGGGTCTGCAGAAATGTTCTGATTTAGATTCTGCAAAATATGTAACCTGTATGCAGAAACTAGCAACGACCCAAATGGTTTTTTTCTGCTACGAACAAAACCCAGATGGCGGATTTTCTTTAAAATATACAGAAAATATGGATGTAGTGTAAAAAAAATGTCTTTAGCAACATAAAACGACCCCAACAACCAAAAAATAGCATGAAAAGGTAGAATCACCTACTTAAGACAAGCAAAGGCATGTTGCAACCTGCAATATTGATTAAACACTCACAAATCTCTCAAATTTGAGAAGGGGCTTGCAGATCTGACGCTCTGATACCATGTAAGAGCTGAGATATAGCTCTGATACCATGTAAGAGTTGTTGATTAACTCGAGCACACACCTCGCGAACTCAACCTTCACAGAGAAAAATAATCACAAAATAATGTGATAAGCTTAATTAAAGCTATGATGATTGAATAATCATGTACATAGAAGCCTATTAAATAGGCAAGAAATGTGGTGAACAAACTCACCATCATAAAACAAGATGAGTCATGGGTGAAACTACCCAAGACAAATATTAGCAAATATTAAATATATGTGTCCTAAGTTAAGCTTAAGACAATGTGTAAAAGGTAAAAACCTTTTTACACCAACAATTATTACTCCTCTATTTTTTTTCTTTTGAATTTGATCATAATCCATAGAACTTAAGCCCCCTCATGGGACTCCTACCTATGTGGGCCATTTGGCCGCCTAGGTTGCTTGGTGAACCAAAAATACCTATTGTGTGAAAGACATTGCCTCTCGGTGCAATCTTAAGGCCTTCACATATTTTATAAAAAAATTTAACATTTACATTCTTTAACTTTGATTACTCATTATGTTTATGAATCATTATTGTTTTTAACTATGATTTGAAGCTAGTTTGATAAAGATGACTAAATTCTCAATTAAAGTGGATAATTAACAAAAAAAATGAATTGAGGGATTGGGTGGTATTATAATATAATACAATAATAATATATTATTATATTTATATTATAATGTATTTAATATTATAATATTATATAATATTATATTATAATATAATATTATATTATATAGTATTATAATATTATTTAATATTATATAATAATATAACAATATAATATAATATATTTAATATTATATAATATTGTATAATATATTTAATAATATCTATTATAAAATATTATATTATAATTTATATTTAATATTATTAATAATATCTATTTATTTAATTTCATACCCTAATGGCCGGGCATAGTGGGCAGGCAAATCTTGGCCATAATTTTTAGACTCCCCAACATAATTTTCATTTTTAACTTATAGGATTTACCTTTGGACTTGCTAGTCCATAACTCACGCAACCTGTATAGGTCTCATACCCGTCGGCAAACAATCTTCAGATCACTATAAACATGTCACCTTATACATTCCCTCTGATCACCCTAAGACTACTACCTCCAATTTCCATAAATGCCCTTGTTTGTTCATAGATCATGGCATCATCGACCTTTGGCATTGAAAGTATGGAAGCTTCAAAATTTCTGCAACAACACTCCTTGTTTTAACAGGTATGATTCGTGCCTTTCCTTCATTTCAATTTTTGTCCCTTCTTTATTCATGGTTTTTTCCATTTCACATGATTTTTCTATGGTTTCACATTTTTCATACATGTCCACCAGGGCATTTGCAACTACATCGTCTGGTAAAATCCCTCTGTTCTTTATGCTTTGATGGATGCCCATACCCTGTTCCAATTCTTCAGACACATAAGCCATTTATTTCCCTTACTTGGGTCATGTTCATGTAGTACCTTAGTTGTATTTTCTTTTGCTCGATGCCTTAGCCATTGGTGTTGCTTCCTTTCCTGCCTTAGGTGCATCTACCTTCATCTACGTCTTTACTGCTTCCACATGGACATCAATGGGATTTACCCCTTATGGTAGGCTATGGATCTTCAATGAACAAATCTTACTCTGTCTATGCTCTACCTCACTTTGTTTATGCCCCCATTACTAAAATAGGTTATGTGGGTGATGGTTCTTCAACGACATCAATTGGCTCCAACTCCCCTACTATCTATGGTTATGAAATTTCTAGGTCAAATACAAGGAGGCATAGGTAGGAAGAATGTTGGGAAAAGTTATCCAGTATGGCTTTACACCTGCCAATTACATTTGCTTGAAAGTTTCTAAAGTTTTTTACAAAAAAATCAATTTTTTGCATATCTTGCAATCATTGCATTCCATGAGATAACCTCTCTTTGAGGCATTCTTTCAAATAGTTCACGTGCCTTTTCCCAACTAACCAATATTAAGTAGAGAGTAGTTACATGCTTTATAGGAGTTCATATAGTAGGTATTTATGTTAACAAGCATATTTTGCGAGTTACTCATTTATGTCATTTTGAGCCCTGAGATCACTCTTAACTATAGTTTTCGTGTGATTTTCTTCCACATCATTTACTTGGATGTTAAATACATCCTATTTGATTTGTAGTTCTCTGTTGTATATCCATGCTGGTTTAGGTTCCTAGCATTTAGTTAATCTAAATTGAACTCCCAATCTTGCATTTGCTCCTAGAATATTACAAATAATTTGATACATATACTTTTTCATGGGTTATATTGCATCTCGGAGAATTGAAGCATTTGGATGAACTAGGCACCTCACCTTATCCTAAAATTGTATTTACTCTTATCCTTCAAGAGTATATGCATTTACTTGAGAATTTATGGAGTAATTTTTATTACAACACTTGGATAAGTTGGGTTTTTGGTCCATCAAGATTTGAAGTTCCCAATTACAATTACTGTTAGTAAAAAGTTGGTTTGCACTAACTAATACCATCTATATATATAGGAAAAGATCTAAAGTAATCATAATAGCCGCTTAAAAACTAATGATGTTTCACAACTTTTCTACTTGGTTTCTGAAGTACAGGCATTTACTTTCCTGTTACAAAGTGTCTTACATAAAATATTAACTCACAAAGTTAGCTTCATGAATGATTCACTTTAGAGTGGTGCTAGTAGTCTAGCTTTGAGTGGATTATAATTTTTCTCTTTGAGGTCTATACATTTCTTACTATTTGAGGGTTCCCTGTCTGAGAAGTTTTTAAACGAGGGTGATGTTATTGTGCAGACTCAAGAATTCCTTTTTGAATGAATCTTCTGATTACATTTATATAAGCTATCATTACTTGTCCCTTAAGTCTATCTTCTAAAAGTGGCTAGGGATTATAGTAGCAGAAAAATATAGATCTCCAACTGCCCTTTTCACTTTTCTGGATCACTGCAAGAATAGTTTGTGGAAAGTTTTTTAATTCTTCAAAAGCTTCTCTTTATTAGGGCTGAAAAACTATGGCAGAGAAAAGTAATAGGTTATCTCCACGAACATCCTCTACACACTATTTTAAGTGTCATACTAGTAGAATGAACCCATACTACACAAGCTACTACCATCATAGGGCCACCAAGCTTATCAGGCCATCCCACAGAATGACAACATAGTAGGACAAACATTTATTCATTTTATATACATATATTTGACAAGATTGTTATCCATAAGGGTTGACCCATTAAGTGGGATTTGCAGCCTCGTTCATGGCCTCACTTATTAGGTGTCACAGGTTTGAAAAATACTAGATCTTTAGGTCCTTGTATTTTTATTTACATACATTACTGAATCCTATGATCCATTTTATTTAGAAACCATCTTCCAAACCATTCTCTATGATTCATTTCTTTACTATAAGCATTTTTTATTTCTTCACATAAAATACTTGAATGTTTCATATTTTATTCTTATATTGTTAATATTGTTTGGCCATATGTCCTTTGAGAACAAATTTATGAGTTGTAAATTTTCTCATATATTTGAATTGAGTGAATTTCAATTATACTTTTCCATTACGGTGCTTAAGGGTTTCAACTCATTACTATAATTTTTCTTTAAGAAATGTGAATGCCTAGGTTTAATAGACCTTTATGGCATCTCTTATTTATTGAATTTCATTCTTTCTCAAGCCCTATCCTATTTTTGGTATTAAGTGTTCAATTTCACTAGTTTTCTTTCATTACATGTTGCAGGACACAATGAAATTTACCCAAATCAACCATAGAAACAACCCATATCTTAAGATGAAGTTATATGAGCATCAACTAGATTTTCTTAACATTACACATCATCATGTGGGCAAAAGATCTAAATTCCAAAACAACAAAGCTAGGTTAAAAACATTGTCAATGACTTAGTCAAGTTGAACCACTATTGCTAAAACTTGTACTACGATCTATAGAGCCTACCTTTAATCTACATTGTCTAAGGTTGGACAAGAAAATATACAACATTTTAGCACATATTTAAAATTTCAATATGGCCTATCACAATTGTTACTTCTAATCCATCCATCCTTGAAAAGATGATTCCCTTTATAAAAGGGTGTATCATATTGCACACATACCATATTGTGCCAAAAATTGCAGTTTCATGTTGAGACTCTGTTTAGATTGTGCAAACCTAAATGCTTCCATGTCTTGAGCCTTCAGAAAACCTTTGGTAAACCCTTTGAACTATTATAAATAAAACCAAATTCACATGTTAATGTTATTCCTTTGTTGTTTACTGGTGTGTCCCCTGTTGCTTACCGGTTCCCTTTGTTAATGCTTTCATAAGCCTTGTTCAACGATTGATACATGCTAGTTGTTCATAAGACACTAGATAAGATCCCCTTCATCAAGCTTTTTATTTTTAACCACTGTGCAGTAACTCTAAATCCTTGGCCTCACTTAATGCTCTCCATTGATCCACCTGTGAATTAGTACTTTATGAGCTACTACTTCCTCATTGGTTTAACTTTTTTAATCGAAGATCCTCAGCCTAGAACTTGTTGCTCTCAAATTGGACTGTGGCAAATAACTATTGGCCAACAAACAAAATCTCTCCAACGAGTCATTTTAATCATGCAATCTTATTTTGATTAATTTGTAGTAACTTAAAGGTAGTCCTCATTAAGGATTCATATCCATTCTTTTCCTTATGCTAGGTTCCTTGTGACTTATTGAGATGCCTATGATTCCTCTCTACCCTTGCAACTCATGATTTTCATGTCCCTAGCTATTGTTTTCTTTGCAAGTTATGACCTCTAGCTCATGATTTGTATCATGAACTAAAAACAGGAATTGGCCTCCATAATTCAGCACATTGAACTTGTTTATGGGTTTTTGATTTATATTTGAAGAAAATCAGTAATATTTAAATGTTCTATAAATTCAGTTATATACATGTTTTTGAAGACTTTTTACAAATTTATGTATTTTTTAATGTTCAGGAAATGTGCCAAGTTATTGCCGAGCTTCTAAATTTTTTGGGTCAGCTGAGTTATTGCCAAGTCCAATTTTTTCAACTATAATTAAGAGTATGAACATAAATAAATCTTGCCAAGTAATCATAAAAGTTGACACAATTTTGCAGATTTTTATCATGGAATTGGTTGATTTTTTCACTTCTTCTTGAAGTAAATTTTAGTCTCATTTTTTGGTTTTGATTATGCTTTTTATTGTGGTCATGCAAATGTCTAAATACTTTCATGTGTTGTGTTTCCTGTTTTTGTCACGTCTATGACTAAATGTGCATTTATATGTATTTGTATAATTGCAAAGATTAGTGTATTGACACGATAACTATCTTTAGGGTCTATACTAGCTGGTTTTAATTGCAGAAAATTGTTAATAAGGTCAACTTATGTCTATTCTAAAGGCATCAATGTCATATTCTTGGGTCTCTGAAGCATACGTTTTGGCAACGAAAGCTAATTACAAGTCCTTAGTTTTTATTCATCCTTGTTTACTTCAAATATTTTCCTAGGCCGATGTTAGTAATATATTTTAATCTCTATTTCTCAAGATAATTGCCCTAAATTTTAACTTTGCTGAATTTTTCCTTGTAGCCCTCATAACTATATATCTTTCTCTGTTGTATCAAGCCCCTACAAAGGATGAGTAGGAAAATGAGGTAAAATCTAGTGGAGTGATTCCTAATGACTCAATTGGAGCAAAAGAAAACAAACAATTAGGTTATACTCCAAAACATGGGCCTTACTACCCCACTAATAACTATTATGGGTACTACTACCCAGGTAAGTCTTACACCCTAGATAGATCTCAAATTCATAAGTTTGTTATTAAATGGGATTTAATTTGGCCTAATGGGTATGTTGTATTTATATGGTTTACGCTTAAGTTTTTGGGATTATGTTTTAATGTAAATTCTTGTCGGTATTATTTGCTACACTCTCTGGAATTTAAATTTGTGTCTCAATTCCATTGGTATGCTTTTGATTAGTACTTTATGTTACCCACACTTGATCGGTTTTGGAACTTCTTATTGGTATACAGAAGTTTCTCTTGAAAACTCTTAAAAGTTGTATGTGATAACCAATTATTGGGCAGAGATTCAAGAACACTTGTTTTCTGGTATTCTCACTTGCACATAATTATAGTGAATTCTGATAACTATGTGCAATTGCACAATCCTAATGGAACATGACAATGGACTTTTACATTTAATTGTTAATCGAACAAGACTAGCATGATTGTAATGTAACTCTCTCAAGGGTATCTTACCTAAATAATCTGTTCATGGTTCCCATGGAGGAGGAATTCCCCTTCAAAAGGATGAACTAACTAGTAGATACCTTGATGGGTGTCATTATATTAGAAGATGAGTAAATAAGTTGACTAGGGAGAAAAGTAAAACCTTTCCCATGTCAGCTAAGAACTACTGTCTAAAATTTTTGAGTCTTCAGATGAATTCTATTTTACTATTTTCTCGTATAAGGACAAGTTTTTCCACAACTGAATTTGTTAGTTGCATTTTGTTCCCATCCTAATGAGTTTTTATCTAGTTGAACATGTTGAACTAGTTTGACTGCATTTGAAACTGTCAGCTGCGGGAATTTCTTCATTCTCCTTTTTTCCATCTAACTCTTCCTTGCAACATGATTGATCCCTCAACCATGTGTTATGCATCCAAAAATTTAGGATCTGCTTCAGTAGAGGAAGTGGACAGAGCAACAGTGATGCAAGTGGTTTTATTTTTCCCTTTTCTATTAATTATTACTTCTATCTTTATTAGTAAAAAATTAAAATATGCACCTCTTACCTAATCCATTTATCTTATATAACCATAAGTATTGAAGTCAATATGCATCATATTAAGTATACTGAACTTGAAACCAAGATAATAAATCATAGGCACAAATTGATTCGGAAGAAAAGTTGAAAGTACTTCAACATAAAACATCACACAAAAAAGGAGGAAATAAAACCTCAGAAAGAAAATTACGGAGCTTTTCCAGAGATCTTTACTGATTTTAAACTTCATTAATTAAGAAACAACTACAGTACAACAACATCCTATCATTTTTGTATGAATTTTTCCCTTCTACGCATTCGATTGGATATTTTTTGGATCCTTTAGGAGAATTCCATTTTAGTATATCAAGAAATAAAGAACGGGGGTACTCAATTTAATTATATAAAGTTATACTATCATTCTTAAGTCACTGCACAATTCCATCCAAATGTCATCGATCCTTCAAAAGAGGATTAGCTACAGGTTCAATTATCCCATAATGAAATGATGTCCTGTAGCTAATGTCTAATTAGTTAAGTCTTAAGTTGTATGTTATGAATATTGGACTAAATTCTTCATTGAACTTAGGTGAAATCAGTGACAATCTATTGCATGCATAATCTACTTTACCTGATGGAAATTTCTTGTATTCACACTCTACTTTATCTGAGAACAATATCTTGCATGCAAAATCTACTTCACAACTAGCTTGCTTTGATGTTCAATATTATATCATGCCTTTGTCTTATGCTTTCTTTTCATTCTTTTAGTTTTATGTCTAAATATTTGGATGGAACTGTGTGGTTGTTTCCTTGAATTTTTAGTAATTATGCAAAACTTTGTATTACCACCTTGTTTGCAGTTTCAATGTTATGAATTTTGTAATGCCACAATCCATATTATATACTTTGTGATCTCATAATGTTCATGATTTAGTGCTGGCTGCTAGATTGCTCAATTATTGATTTACATTTTCCTCTAACTCATTAGTTTTGAATTTCTATTGGGAAAAACTTGGATCAAATCTCAACATGTGGTAAAAAATGACAACGAAATGACTTAATTGTTAATAGTTCATTTGTTTAACTCATTTTTCATTGCTTGTAGGAAATATTTTACCACTTCATGCCCTAAAATTTTTTGAAGGATCAAGGAAAAGTACTTTTTAGTGAGCTTGACTTGGCTAGGAGAATGGTTCACCACATCTTGTAGGAATTTTTGAGATCACAATTAGCTTCTTCGTCTGTAAGACATAGCTAGACTGATTTATTCTTTAGGTCTACATCAATTCTTGTTCAATAAGCCATCTTGACATACAACAATATGAGTTTGGACCATCAGATTAAACAATTCTATTTTTTTTTTTATATTTGTGTTGTTTATTTCATATTCATAACTCAAGACTAGAAATAGTAATAAATCGTGTATGAGTAACTTTTTGTTCTATGGCTTCTGTTGTGTCAAATACAGATAATGTATAACCAATAAAACTTGTTTAACCCATCTACGCTTTAGGTAAACAGTAATAAATTTAAGAGGACATAATCACTCACTTTATTGAATGATGGTCTAAATGACTTTCAATGTAAACATATGGATATTTTTCCTATCCCTTTCTCTCTCAAAGGCCATTTTATTTATGAAGTTTCCTTTATTTGGTGCTCGGTGAAAATATTTGTTACTTGGTCTTGTGCTGGGCAGACAAAGCTCAATTCCTTTGCTCTGTACAAGGTGCCTAATGAAATGCTGATGTACTTCGTTGTGGCTTAATGTATGATTGTGAAATAGTGTTGGCTCTGAGAATCTTTCTCAAATAGATTGATTTGTATGCTACCCTACAACTGCTTTAGAAGTACACCTGTAAAATAATTTTTACACATGAAGTTGCTTGTGAAATGAAAGCAACATCTTGGAGTTGATTTTCTATTAACTATTGAAACTTTGAAATATCTGTAAATATGGCCAGAAGTAATTTTCCATTCTTCACATAGTCAAAGCCCTAATCCAAAGTGCCATTGAAATTTTTACAAATCCACAATCTATTTCACTGCTTTCCAGTGCACTTTTTTGGGAGATTCATCAAAGATTAACCCAAGGGAGAAATATTTAGGTTTTAACTTTTTCCTAAAGTTTAAACTACATAATAATTTAATCCTTAAGTTTTTATAAATGTTCTGATAGCCAACATTAACAAAAACCTTGATCACAACCCTAAAAATCCTTTGATCTTGTTGGACGGTGCTACTGTTTGAACTAGAAGCCACTAGCTCCATTAAACACATATGATTCTATCTTGACAAAAATCATTGTGTGACATCTCTACTTGGACCAAGGTCTGATGAGATGGAGTGCATTGCTCAATAGAATGGCCCTGCATGTTATTCTTCTTAGTTGCTACTCAGATCTGCATGAAGCAAAGCCCATAACAAGCATCATCTGCATTGAATTTATGTTCACTTGCCTTTTGGATTTGGTTGCGGCTCTATACGACAAAGAACTTGTTTCAGTTCTCTGCCAGTAGCCTAATGCTTTTCTTATTTCTGTGTCAACCTTCTTGCTGTTGGTTGCGGTTCTTTACAACTGGCACCTTTTCTCTTTGATAGTGTGCACCTCTGCTCTCTCCTTCCTCTTCTTACTTTTCTTTATAGGGTCTCCCCTCTTGGTTCTCATTGATTTGATACCATATTAAAATGGTGGGCACAAAATAGCATTGAAAAATCAGATGAAAAACATGTTTTCACTAAATGATCTATAGAATATGTATAAGGCAATGTTGTCATATTGGCATGACATAAGTATTAGTAAAATGTAAAATTTGATTGGCATGAATTAAATTGTCATTCATAGGTGCAAGAACTCCAAAAGAAGCATGGGAAGTATCAGTTTATTTATGATCAAAATAATAATGCTGAAAGATGAGTTGTACACTATTTTTAAGCTGGTTAAATTGCAAAGATTAGAATAGATATTCCCTTGATATTTTCCATGTTTTGTGGGTAATTTTTTTGAAGGACTAGGAATACAAAGTTGGGAAGTCTAAGACCTAATCTTTTGCGTTGGGTCAGAAGTAGTGCCATCTTATTGGCAAGCAAGAAAATTGGTCTTGGGGGGAAAATAAGGGTAAAAACTGCATCTATGGTTTAAGTATTCAGACAGATAAATCATAAACTTTTTTAGTGTGAACAACCTGATCCCATTTCATGTCTCTTCAAAAACTGAGAGATTTTTATTTGCATAAAGAGTGACACTTTGAAATTGTTCAACATCTTAGAACCATTACCCTATGCCAAAAGACAAATAGCAAAACAAGATAGTCAAAGTTCACTTTTGACCTGGTGGGTTTTAAATCTATGAAATTAGTGTTCATAATTTATTTGGGCTGATGAAATAATTATATTTTTATTTGCTAGTATTACATATGGTTTGATGTTTGTTCATTTATTCTTAACTAGTTTGTTATTATACGAATTATAAGTAGTCCATACAACTTCTTTGTTATTATATATATTATAAGAAATCCATATCTAGGTTTAATGTTGTTGTTTCTAAAACTATCTGAAATCTTGGATAAATTGGAAGGTCTGCAGAATTATGGTTTCCAACTTTAAGGATTCAATGTAAGAGAAGTCTAAATAACACCATTATCAGGCGAAAGTGGTAATATGGAGGGGTTGGGTATTTTTACCCTTTTTCTCCCTAATTATATATTATTTTCTTTTTATTAAAGAGACAATGGCTATAATATTGTTTCTAATGTCTTCTGCTCTGCTCTCCTATAGGTCAAGATTCATCACTGGGAGTCCCAGATGGTGGTAGCTAAGGAGAGGGAAACATGGTGTTCTTATATTTTTCTATCGGCGTAACCCTTGCACCCCTTCTGGTGCAAGTGCTAGTCTTTAAAGTTGCTTGTGAATGGATTCAAGTTGCTAACTTTGTTTTTGGAACTAGAGTAGGATATGGGTTTTTCATTTTAGTGGCATGAAGAGGATGCAACCATTATTGTTTTTGTTGACATATTTAGCATTAAACTTGGAGACATTGTTCTTGTAGATGCTCAATTTTTGAGGGAAACCCATTAAAAATTGACCAGATTTGGGGAAAATGCCCTTTTTCCTCCTTTCACTGAATGCATTATTCCATAGTTTGTGGGAGTAAACATGAAAGTGTTTAGTATTTTTTAGCAAGTCATTTTAAAAAAAATTCAGATTGAACAATTTGCAGTCTTCCTTAGTATCTTGTTTCAGAAAGAACAATTATTTAAGGAGGCACTTAATCTTGAGGAAGAGGTAAAATTTATTTTTATTTTTTAATTTATATTTATTCTTTTGAATTGAAGT